>CAXIWW010000834.1:0-129796 GCA_964036315.1 Acanthosepion esculentum | reverse complement strand
ATATTAAGTTTTACAAACTTTTGAAAAATTTTGAATTTTCAATGCAAAAGTAAGCATTTGAAGCTAGTTTTTCAACGTTAAACACGGTAATTTCAAATTTGAATATGCTGTTTGAAATCATTAGAAAACCAATAAAATTATTGAAAATCGATATGGTATCGATCAGAAAATATTGTTTTTGACAATTTCCAACAGTTTACACAAAGTTTTATTGCAAATATTAAGTTTTACAAAGTTTTGAAAAATATTGAGTTTTCAATGCAAAAGTAAGCATTTCAAGCTAGTTTTTCAACGTTAAACACGGTAATTTCAAATTTGAATATGCTGTTTGAAATCATTAGAAAACCAATAAAATTATTGAAAATCGATATGGTATCGATCAGAAAATATTGTTTTTGACTATTTTCAACAGTTTACACAAAGTTTTATTGCAAATATTAAGTTTTACAAAGTTTTGAAAAATATTGAGTTTTCAATGCAAAAGTAAGCATTTCAAGCTAGTTTTTCAACGTTAAACACGGTAATTTCAAATTTGAATATGCTGTTTGAAATCATTAGAAAACCAATAAAATTATTGAAAATTGATATGGTATCGATCAGAAAATATTGTTTTTGACAATTTCCAACAGTTTACACAAAGTTTTATTGCAAATATTAAGTTTTACAAACTTTTGAAAAATATTGAATTTTCAATGCAAAAGTAAGCATTTCAAGCTAGTTTTTCAACGTTAAACACGGTAATTTCAAATTTGAATATGCTGTTTGAAATCATTAGAAAACCAATAAAATTATTGAAAATCGATATGGTATCGATCAGAAAATATTGTTTTTGACAATTTCCAAAAGTTTACACAAAGTTTTATTGCAAATATTAAGTTTTACAAACTTTTGAAAAATATTGAGTTTTCAATGCAAAAGTAAGCATTTCAAGCTAGTTTTTCAACGTTAAACACGGTAATTTCAAATTTGAATATGCTGTTTGAAATCATTAGAAAACCAATAAAATTATTGAAAATCGATATGGTATCGATCAGAAAATATTGTTTTTGACAATTTCCAACAGTTTACACAAAGTTTTATTGCAAATATTAAGTTTTACAAACTTTTGAAAAATATTGAATTTTCAATGCAAAAGTAAGCATTTGAAGCTAGTTTTTCAACGTTAAACACGGTAATTTCAAATTTGAATATGCTGTTTGAAATCATTAGAAAACCAATAAAATTATTGAAAATCGATATGGTATCGATCAGAAAATATTGTTTTTGACAATTTCCAAAAGTTTACACAAAGTTTTATTGCAAATATTAAGTTTTACAAACTTTTGAAAAATATTGAGTTTTCAATGCAAAAGTAAGCATTTCAAGCTAGTTTTTCAACGTTAAACACGGTAATTTCAAATTTGAATATGCTGTTTGAAATCATTAGAAAACCAATAAAATTATTGAAAATCGATATGGTATCGATCAGAAAATATTGTTTTTGACAATTTCCAACAGTTTACACAAAGTTTTATTGCAAATATTAAGTTTTACAAACTTTTGAAAAATATTGAATTTTCAATGCAAAAGTAAGCATTTCAAGCTAGTTTCTCAACGTTAAACACGGTAATTTCAAATTTGAATATGCTGTTTGAAATCATTAGAAAACCAATAAAATTATTGAAAATCGATATGGTATCGATCAGAAAATATTGTTTGTGACAATTTCCAACAGTTTACACAAAGTTTTATTGCAAATATTAAGTTTTACAAACTTTTGAAAAATATTGAATTTTCAATGCAAAAGTAAGCATTTCAAGCTAGTTTTTCAACGTTAAACACGGTAATTTCAAATTTGAATATGCTGTTTGAAATCATTAGAAAACCAATAAAATTATTGAAAATCGATATGGTATCGATCAGAAAATATTGTTTTTGACAATTTCCAACAGTTTACACAAAGTTTTATTGCAAATATTAAGTTTTACAAACTTTTGAAAAATTTTGAATTTTCAATGCAAAAGTAAGCATTTGAAGCTAGTTTTTCAACGTTAAACACGGTAATTTCAAATTTGAATATGCTGTTTGAAATCATTAGAAAACCAATAAAATTATTGAAAATCGATATGGTATCGATCAGAAAATATTGTTTTTGACAATTTCCAACAGTTTACACAAAGTTTTATTGCAAATATTAAGTTTTACAAAGTTTTGAAAAATATTGAGTTTTCAATGCAAAAGTAAGCATTTCAAGCTAGTTTTTCAACGTTAAACACGGTAATTTCAAATTTGAATATGCTGTTTGAAATCATTAGAAAACCAATAAAATTATTGAAAATCGATATGGTATCGATCAGAAAATATTGTTTTTGACTATTTTCAACAGTTTACACAAAGTTTTATTGCAAATATTAAGTTTTACAAAGTTTTGAAAAATATTGAGTTTTCAATGCAAAAGTAAGCATTTCAAGCTAGTTTTTCAACGTTAAACACGGTAATTTCAAATTTGAATATGCTGTTTGAAATCATTAGAAAACCAATAAAATTATTGAAAATCGATATGGTATCGATCAGAAAATATTGTTTTTGACTATTTTCAACAGTTTACACAAAGTTTTATTGCAAATATTAAGTTTTACAAACTTTTGAAAAATATTGAATTTTCAATGCAAAAGTAAGCATTTCAAGCTAGTTTTTCAACGTTAAACACGGTAATTTCAAATTTGAATATGCTGTTTGAAATCATTAGAAAACCAATAAAATTATTGAAAATCGATATGGTATCGATCAGAAAATATTGTTTTTGACAATTTCCAACAGTTTACACAAAGTTTTATTGCAAATATTAAGTTTTACAAACTTTTGAAAAATTTTGAATTTTCAATGCAAAAGTAAGCATTTCAACCTAGTTTTTCAACGTTAAACACGGTAATTTCAAATTTGAATATGCTGTTTGAAATCATTAGAAAACCAATAAAATTATTGAAAATCGATATGGTATCGATCAGAAAATATTGTTTTTGACAATTTCCAACAGTTTACACAAAGTTTTATTGCAAATATTAAGTTTTACAAACTTTTGAAAAATATTGAATTTTCAATGCAAAAGTAAGCATTTCAAACTAGTTTTTCAACGTTAAACACGGTAATTTCAAATTTGAATATGCTGTTTGAAATCATTAGAAAACCAATAAAATTATTGAAAATCGATATGGTATCGATCAGAAAATATTGTTTTTGACAATTTCCAACAGTTTACACAAAGTTTTATTGCAAATATTAAGTTTTAAACACTTTTGAAAAATATTGAATTTTCAATGCAAAAGTAAGCATTTGAAGCTAGTTTTTCAACGTTAAACACGGTAATTTCAAGTTTGAATATGCTGTTTGAAATCATTAGAAAACCAATAAAATTATTGAAAATCGATATGGTATCGATCAGAAAATATTGTTTTTGACAATTTCCAACAGTTTACACAAAGTTTTATTGCAAATATTAAGTTTTACAAACTTTTGAAAAATATTGAGTTTTCAATGCAAAAGTAAGCATTTCAAGCTAGTTTTTCAACGTTAAACACGGTAATTTCAAATTTGAATATGCTGTTTGAAATCATTAGAAAACCAATAAAATTATTGAAAATCGATATGGTATCGATCAGAAAATATTGTTTTTGACAATTTCCAACAGTTTACACAAAGTTTTATTGCAAATATTAAGTTTTACAAACTTTTGAAAAATATTGAATTTTCAATGCAAAAGTAAGCATTTGAAGCTAGTTTTTCAACGTTAAACACGGTAATTTCAAATTTGAATATGCTGTTTGAAATCATTAGAAAACCAATAAAATTATTGAAAATCGATATGGTATCGATCAGAAAATATTGTTTTTGACAATTTCCAAAAGTTTACACAAAGTTTTATTGCAAATATTAAGTTTTACAAACTTTTGAAAAATATTGAGTTTTCAATGCAAAAGTAAGCATTTCAAGCTAGTTTTTCAACGTTAAACACGGTAATTTCAAATTTGAATATGCTGTTTGAAATCATTAGAAAACCAATAAAATTATTGAAAATCGATATGGTATCGATCAGAAAATATTGTTTTTGACAATTTCCAACAGTTTACACAAAGTTTTATTGCAAATATTAAGTTTTACAAACTTTTGAAAAATATTGATTTTTCAATGCAAAAGTAAGCATTTCAAGCTAGTTTCTCAACGTTAAACACGGTAATTTCAAATTTGAATATGCTGTTTGAAATCATTAGAAAACCAATAAAATTATTGAAAATCGATATGGTATCGATCAGAAAATATTGTTTGTGACAATTTCCAACAGTTTACACAAAGTTTTATTGCAAATATTAAGTTTTACAAACTTTTGAAAAATATTGAGTTTTCAATGCAAAAGTAAGCATTTCAAGCTAGTTTTTCAACGTTAAACACGGTAATTTCAAATTTGAATATGCTGTTTGAAATCATTAGAAAACCAATAAAATTATTGAAAATCGATATGGTATCGAACAGAAAATATTGTTTTTGACAATTTCCAACAGTTTACACAAAGTTTTATTGCAAATATTAAGTTTTACAAAGTTTTGAAAAATATTGAGTTTTCAATGCAAAAGTAAGCATTTCAAGCTAGTTTTTCAACGTTAAACACGGTAATTTCAAATTTGAATATGCTGTTTGAAATCATTAGAAAACCAATAAAATTATTGAAAATCGATATGGTATCGATCAGAAAATATTGTTTTTGACTATTTTCAACAGTTTACACAAAGTTTTATTGCAAATATTAAGTTTTACAAAGTTTTGAAAAATATTGAATTTTCAATGCAAAAGTAAGCATTTCAAGCTAGTTTTTCAACGTTAAACACGGTAATTTCAAATTTGAATATGCTGTTTGAAATCATTAGAAAACCAATAAAATTATTGAAAATCGATATGGTATCGATCAGAAAATATTGTTTTTGACAATTTCCAACAGTTTACACAAAGTTTTATTGCAAATATTAAGTTTTACAAACTTTTGAAAAATATTGAATTTTCAATGCAAAAGTAAGCATTTCAAGCTAGTTTTTCAACGTTAAACACGGTAATTTCAAATTTGAATATGCTGTTTGAAATCATTAGAAAACCAATAAAATTATTGAAAATCGATATGTTATCGATCAGAAAATATTGTTTTTGACAATTTCCAACAATTTACACAAAGTTTTATTGCAAATATTAAGTTTTACAAACTTTTGAAAAATATTGAGTTTTCAATGCAAAAGTAACCATTTCAACCTAGTTTTTCAACGTTAAACACGGTAATTTCAAATTTGAATATGCTGTTTGAAATCATTAGAAAACCAATAAAATTATTGAAAATCGATATGGTATCGATCAGAAAATATTGTTTTTGACAATTTCCAACAGTTTACACAAAGTTTTATTGCAAATATTAAGTTTTACAAACTTTTGAAAAATATTGAATTTTCAATGCAAAAGTAAGCATTTGAAGCTAGTTTTTCAACGTTAAACACGGTAATTTCAAATTTGAATATGCTGTTTGAAATCATTAGAAAACCAATAAAATTATTGAAAATCGATATGGTATCGATCAGAAAATATTGTTTTTGACAATTTCCAAAAGTTTACACAAAGTTTTATTGCAAATATTAAGTTTTACAAACTTTTGAAAAATATTGAGTTTTCAATGCAAAAGTAAGCATTTCAAGCTAGTTTTTCAACGTTAAACACGGTAATTTCAAATTTGAATATGCTGTTTGAAATCATTAGAAAACCAATAAAATTATTGAAAATCGATATGGTATCGATCAGAAAATATTGTTTTTGACAATTTCCAACAGTTTACACAAAGTTTTATTGCAAATATTAAGTTTTACAAAGTTTTGAAAAATATTGAGTTTTCAATGCAAAAGTAAGCATTTCAAGCTAGTTTTTCAACGTTAAACACGGTAATTTCAAATTTGAATATGCTGTTTGAAATCATTAGAAAACCAATAAAATTATTTGAAATCGATATGGTATCGATCAGAAAATATTGTTTTTGACAATTTCCAACGGTTTACACAAAGTTTTATTGAAAATATTAAGTTTTACAAACTTTTGAAAAATATTGAATTTTCAATGCAAAAGTAAGCATTTCAAGCTAGTTTTTCAACGTTAAACACGGTAATTTCAAATTTGAATATGCTGTTTGAAATCATTAGAAAACCAATAAAATTATTGAAAATCGATATGGTATCGTTCAGAAAATATTGTTTTTGACAATTTCCAACAGTTTACACAAAGTTTTATTGCAAATATTAAGTTTTACAAACTTTTGAAAAATATTGAGTTTTCAATGCAAAAGTAAGCATTTCAAGCTAGTTTTTCAACGTTAAACACGGTAATTTCAAATTTGAATATGCTGTTTGAAATCATTAGAAAACCAATAAAATTATTGAAAATCGATATGGTATCGATCAGAAAATATTGTTTTTGACAATTTCCAACAGTTTACACAAAGTTTTATTGCAAATATTAAGTTTTACAAACTTTTGAACAATATTGAATTTTCAATGCAAAAGTAAGCATTTCAAGCTAGTTTTTCAACGTTAAACACGGTAATTTCAAATTTGAATATGCTGTTTGAAATCATTAGAAAACCAACAAAATTATTGAAAATCGATATGGTATCGATCAGAAAATATTGTTTTTGACAATTTCCAACAGTTTACACAAAGTTTTATTGCAAATATTAAGTTTTACAAACTTTTGAAAAATATTGAATTTTCAATGCAAAAGTAAGCATTTCAAGCTAGTTTTTCAACGTTAAACACGGTAATTTCAAATTTGAATATGCTGTTTGAAATCATTAGAAAACCAATAAAATTATTGAAAATCGATATGGTATCGATCAGAAAATATTGTTTTTGACAATTTCCAACAGTTTACACAAAGTTTTATTGCAAATATTAAGTTTTACAAACTTTTGAACAATATTGAATTTTCAATGCAAAAGTAAGCATTTCAAGCTAGTTTTTCAACGTTAAACACGGTAATTTCAAATTTGAATATGCTGTTTGAAATCATTAGAAAACCAATAAAATTATTGAAAATCGATATGGTATCGATCAGAAAATATTGTTTTTGACAATTTCCAACAGTTTACACAAAGTTTTATTGCAAATATTAAGTTTTACAAACTTTTGAAAAATATTGAGTTTTCAATGCAAAAGTAAGCATTTCAAGCTAGTTTTTCAACGTTAAACACGGTAATTTCAAATTTGAATATGCTCTTTGAAATCATTAGAAAACCAATAAAATTATTGAAAATCGATATGGTATCGATCAGAAAATATTGTTTTTGACAATTTCCAACAGTTTACACAAAGTTTTATTGCAAATATTAAGTTTTACAAACTTTTGAAAAATATTGAGTTTTCAATGCAAAAGTAAGCATTTCAAGCTAGTTTTTCAACGTTAAACACGGTAATTTCAAATTTGAATATGCTGTTTGAAATCATTAGAAAACCAATAAAATTATTGAAAATCGATATGGTATCGATCAGAAAATATTGTTTTTGACAATTTCCAACAGTTTACACAAAGTTTTATTGCAAATATTAAGTTTTACAAACTTTTGAAAAATATTGAGTTTTCAATGCAAAAGTAAGCATTTCAAGCTAGTTTTTCAACGTTAAACACGGTAATTTCAAATTTGAATATGCTCTTTGAAATCATTAGAAAACCAATAAAATTATTGAAAATCGATATGGTATCGATCAGAAAATATTGTTTTTGACAATTTCCAACAGTTTACACAAAGTTTTATTGCAAATAATAAGTTTTACAAACTTTTGAGAAATATTGAATTTTCAATGCAAAAGTAAGCATTTCAAGCTAGTTTTTCAACGTTAAACACGGTAATTTCAAATTTGAATATGCTGTTTGAAATCATTAGAAAACCAATAAAATTATTTGAAATCGATATGGTATCGATCAGAAAATATTGTTTTTGACAATTTCCAACGGTTTACACAAAGTTTTATTGAAAATATTAAGTTTTACAAACTTTTGAAAAATATTGAATTTTCAATGCAAAAGTAAGCATTTCAAGCTAGTTTTTCAACGTTAAACACGGTAATTTCAAATTTGAATATGCTGTTTGAAATCATTAGAAAACCAATAAAATTATTGAAAATCGATATGGTATCGATCAGAAAATATTGTTTTTGACAATTTCCAACAGTTTACACAAAGTTTTATTGCAAATATTAAGTTTTACAAACTTTTGAAAAATATTGAGTTTTCAATGCAAAAGTAAGCATTTCAAGCTAGTTTTTCAACGTTAAACACGGTAATTTCAAATTTGAATATGCTGTTTGAAATCATTAGAAAACCAATAAAATTATTGAAAATCGATATGGTATCGATCAGAAAATATTGTTTTTGACAATTTCCAACAGTTTACACAAAGTTTTATTGCAAATATTAAGTTTTACAAACTTTTGAACAATATTGAATTTTCAATGCAAAAGTAAGCATTTCAAGCTAGTTTTTCAACGTTAAACACGGTAATTTCAAATTTGAATATGCTGTTTGAAATCATTAGAAAACCAACAAAATTATTGAAAATCGATATGGTATCGATCAGAAAATATTGTTTTTGACAATTTCGAACAGTTTACACAAAGTTTTATTGCAAATATTAAGTTTTACAAACTTTTGAAAAATATTGAATTTTCAATGCAAAAGTAAGCATTTCAAGCTAGTTTTTCAACGTTAAACACGGTAATTTCAAATTTGAATATGCTGTTTGAAATCATTAGAAAACCAATAAAATTATTTGAAATCGATATGGTATCGATCAGAAAATATTGTTTTTGACAATTTCCAACGGTTTACACAAAGTTTTATTGCAAATATTAAGTTTTACAAACTTTTGAAAAATATTGAATTTTCAATGCAAAAGTAAGCATTTCAAGCTAGTTTTTCAACGTTAAACACGGTAATTTCAAATTTGAATATGCTGTTTGAAATCATTAGAAAACCAATAAAATTATTGAAAATCGATATGGTATCGATCAGAAAATATTGTTTTTGACAATTTCCAACAGTTTACACAAAGTTTTATTGCAAATATTAAGTTTTACAAACTTTTGAAAAATATTGAGTTTTCAATGCAAAAGTAAGCATTTCAAGCTAGTTTTTCAACGTTAAACACGGTAATTTCAAATTTGAATATGCTCTTTGAAATCATTAGAAAACCAATAAAATTATTGAAAATCGATATGGTATCGATCAGAAAATATTGTTTTTGACAATTTCCAACAGTTTACACAAAGTTTTATTGCAAATAATAAGTTTTACAAACTTTTGAGAAATATTGAATTTTCAATGCAAAAGTAAGCATTTCAAGCTAGTTTTTCAACGTTAAACACGGTAATTTCAAATTTGAATATGCTGTTTGAAATCATTAGAAAACCAATAAAATTATTGAAAATCGATATGGTATCGTTCAGAAAATATTGTTTTTGACAATTTCCAACAGTTTACACAAAGTTTTATTGCAAATATTAAGTTTTACAAACTTTTGAAAAATATTGAGTTTTCAATGCAAAAGTAAGCATTTCAAGCTAGTTTTTCAACGTTAAACACGGTAATTTCAAATTTGAATATGCTGTTTGAAATCATTAGAAAACCAATAAAATTATTGAAAATCGATATGGTATCGATCAGAAAATATTGTTTTTGACAATTTCCAACAGTTTACACAAAGTTTTATTGCAAATATTAAGTTTTACAAACTTTTGAACAATATTGAATTTTCAATGCAAAAGTAAGCATTTCAAGCTAGTTTTTCAACGTTAAACACGGTAATTTCAAATTTGAATATGCTGTTTGAAATCATTAGAAAACCAACAAAATTATTGAAAATCGATATGGTATCGATCAGAAAATATTGTTTTTGACAATTTCCAACAGTTTACACAAAGTTTTATTGCAAATATTAAGTTTTACAAACTTTTGAAAAATATTGAATTTTCAATGCAAAAGTAAGCATTTCAAGCTAGTTTTTCAACGTTAAACACGGTAATTTCAAATTTGAATATGCTGTTTGAAATCATTAGAAAACCAATAAAATTATTGAAAATCGATATGGTATCGATCAGAAAATATTGTTTTTGACAATTTCCAACAGTTTACACAAAGTTTTATTGCAAATATTAAGTTTTACAAACTTTTGAACAATATTGAATTTTCAATGCAAAAGTAAGCATTTCAAGCTAGTTTTTCAACGTTAAACACGGTAATTTCAAATTTGAATATGCTGTTTGAAATCATTAGAAAACCAATAAAATTATTGAAAATCGATATGGTATCGATCAGAAAATATTGTTTTTGACAATTTCCAACAGTTTACACAAAGTTTTATTGCAAATATTAAGTTTTACAAACTTTTGAAAAATATTGAGTTTTCAATGCAAAAGTAAGCATTTCAAGCTAGTTTTTCAACGTTAAACACGGTAATTTCAAATTTGAATATGCTCTTTGAAATCATTAGAAAACCAATAAAATTATTGAAAATCGATATGGTATCGATCAGAAAATATTGTTTTTGACAATTTCCAACAGTTTACACAAAGTTTTATTGCAAATATTAAGTTTTACAAACTTTTGAAAAATATTGAGTTTTCAATGCAAAAGTAAGCATTTCAAGCTAGTTTTTCAACGTTAAACACGGTAATTTCAAATTTGAATATGCTCTTTGAAATCATTAGAAAACCAATAAAATTATTGAAAATCGATATGGTATCGATCAGAAAATATTGTTTTTGACAATTTCCAACAGTTTACACAAAGTTTTATTGCAAATATTAAGTTTTACAAACTTTTGAAAAATATTGAGTTTTCAATGCAAAAGTAAGCATTTCAAGCTAGTTTTTCAACGTTAAACACGGTAATTTCAAATTTGAATATGCTCTTTGAAATCATTAGAAAACCAATAAAATTATTGAAAATCGATATGGTATCGATCAGAAAATATTGTTTTTGACAATTTCCAACAGTTTACACAAAGTTTTATTGCAAATAATAAGTTTTACAAACTTTTGAGAAATATTGAATTTTCAATGCAAAAGTAAGCATTTCAAGCTAGTTTTTCAACGTTAAACACGGTAATTTCAAATTTGAATATGCTGTTTGAAATCATTAGAAAACCAATAAAATTATTTGAAATCGATATGGTATCGATCAGAAAATATTGTTTTTGACAATTTCCAACGGTTTACACAAAGTTTTATTGAAAATATTAAGTTTTACAAACTTTTGAAAAATATTGAATTTTCAATGCAAAAGTAAGCATTTCAAGCTAGTTTTTCAACGTTAAACACGGTAATTTCAAATTTGAATATGCTGTTTGAAATCATTAGAAAACCAATAAAATTATTGAAAATCGATATGGTATCGATCAGAAAATATTGTTTTTGACAATTTCCAACAGTTTACACAAAGTTTTATTGCAAATATTAAGTTTTACAAACTTTTGAAAAATATTGAGTTTTCAATGCAAAAGTAAGCATTTCAAGCTAGTTTTTCAACGTTAAACACGGTAATTTCAAATTTGAATATGCTGTTTGAAATCATTAGAAAACCAATAAAATTATTGAAAATCGATATGGTATCGATCAGAAAATATTGTTTTTGACAATTTCCAACAGTTTACACAAAGTTTTATTGCAAATATTAAGTTTTACAAACTTTTGAACAATATTGAATTTTCAATGCAAAAGTAAGCATTTCAAGCTAGTTTTTCAACGTTAAACACGGTAATTTCAAATTTGAATATGCTGTTTGAAATCATTAGAAAACCAACAAAATTATTGAAAATCGATATGGTATCGATCAGAAAATATTGTTTTTGACAATTTCCAACAGTTTACACAAAGTTTTATTGCAAATATTAAGTTTTACAAACTTTTGAAAAATATTGAATTTTCAATGCAAAAGTAAGCATTTCAAGCTAGTTTTTCAACGTTAAACACGGTAATTTCAAATTTGAATATGCTGTTTGAAATCATTAGAAAACCAATAAAATTATTTGAAATCGATATGGTATCGATCAGAAAATATTGTTTTTGACAATTTCCAACGGTTTACACAAAGTTTTATTGCAAATATTAAGTTTTACAAACTTTTGAAAAATATTGAATTTTCAATGCAAAAGTAAGCATTTCAAGCTAGTTTTTCAACGTTAAACACGGTAATTTCAAATTTGAATATGCTGTTTGAAATCATTAGAAAACCAATAAAATTATTGAAAATCGATATGGTATCGATCAGAAAATATTGTTTTTGACAATTTCCAACAGTTTACACAAAGTTTTATTGCAAATATTAAGTTTTACAAACTTTTGAAAAATATTGAGTTTTCAATGCAAAAGTAAGCATTTCAAGCTAGTTTTTCAACGTTAAACACGGTAATTTCAAATTTGAATATGCTCTTTGAAATCATTAGAAAACCAATAAAATTATTGAAAATCGATATGGTATCGATCAGAAAATATTGTTTTTGACAATTTCCAACAGTTTACACAAAGTTTTATTGCAAATAATAAGTTTTACAAACTTTTGAGAAATATTGAATTTTCAATGCAAAAGTAAGCATTTCAAGCTAGTTTTTCAACGTTAAACACGGTAATTTCAAATTTGAATATGCTGTTTGAAATCATTAGAAAACCAATAAAATTATTTGAAATCGATATGGTATCGATCAGAAAATATTGTTTTTGACAATTTCCAACGGTTTACACAAAGTTTTATTGCAAATATTAAGTTTTACAAACTTTTGAAAAATATTGAATTTTCAATGCAAAAGTAAGCATTTCAAGCTAGTTTTTCAACGTTAAACACGGTAATTTCAAATTTGAATATGCTGTTTGAAATCATTAGAAAACCAATAAAATTATTGAAAATCGATATGGTATCGATCAGAAAATATTGTTTTTGACAATTTCCAACAGTTTACACAAAGTTTTATTGCAAATATTAAGTTTTACAAACTTTTGAAAAATATTGAGTTTTCAATGCAAAAGTAAGCATTTCAAGCTAGTTTTTCAACGTTAAACACGGTAATTTCAAATTTGAATATGCTGTTTGAAATCATTAGAAAACCAATAAAATTATTGAAAATCGATATGGTATCGATCAGAAAATATTGTTTTTGACAATTTCCAACAGTTTACACAAAGTTTTATTGCAAATATTAAGTTTTACAAACTTTTGAACAATATTGAATTTTCAATGCAAAAGTAAGCATTTCAAGCTAGTTTTTCAACGTTAAACACGGTAATTTCAAATTTGAATATGCTGTTTGAAATCATTAGAAAACCAATAAAATTATTGAAAATCGATATGGTATCGATCAGAAAATATTGTTTTTGACAATTTCCAACAGTTTACACAAAGTTTTATTGCAAATATTAAGTTTTACAAACTTTTGAAAAATATTGAATTTTCAATGCAAAAGTAAGCATTTCAAGCTAGTTTTTCAACGTTAAACACGGTAATTTCAAATTTGAATATGCTCTTTGAAATCATTAGAAAACCAATAAAATTATTGAAAATCGATATGGTATCGATCAGAAAATATTGTTTTTGACAATTTCCAACAGTTTACACAAAGTTTTATTGCAAATATTAAGTTTTACAAACTTTTGAAAAATATTGAGTTTTCAATGCAAAAGTAAGCATTTCAAGCTAGTTTTTCAACGTTAAACACGGTAATTTCAAATTTGAATATGCTCTTTGAAATGATTAGAAAACCAATAAAATTATTGAAAATCGATATGGTATCGATCAGAAAATATTGTTTTTGAAAATTTCCAACAGTTTACACAAAGTTTTATTGCAAATAATAAGTTTTACAAACTTTTGAGAAATATTGAATTTTCAATGCAAAAGTAAGCATTTCAAGCTAGTTTTTCAACGTTAAACACGGTAATTTCAAATTTGAATATGCTGTTTGAAATCATTAGAAAACCAATAAAATTATTGAAAATCGATATGGTATCGATCAGAAAATATTGTTTTTGACAATTTCCAACGGTTTACACAAAGTTTTATTGCAAATATTAAGTTTTACAAACTTTTGAAAAATATTGAATTTTCAATGCAAAAGTAAGCATTTCAAGCTAGTTTTTCAACGTTAAACACGGTAATTTCAAATTTGAATATGCTGTTTGAAATCATTAGAAAACCAATAAAATTATTGAAAATCGATATGGTATCGATCAGAAAATATTGTTTTTGACAATTTCCAACAGTTTACACAAAGTTTTATTGCAAATATTAAGTTTTACAAACTTTTGAAAAATATTGAGTTTTCAATGCAAAAGTAAGCATTTCAAGCTAGTTTTTCAACGTTAAACACGGTAATTTCAAATTTGAATATGCTGTTTGAAATCATTAGAAAACCAATAAAATTATTGAAAATCGATATGGTATCGATCAGAAAATATTGTTTTTGACAATTTCCAACAGTTTACACAAAGTTTTATTGCAAATATTAAGTTTTACAAACTTTTGAAAAATATTGAGTTTTCAATGCAAAAGTAAGCATTTCAAGCTAGTTTTTCAACGTTAAACACGGTAATTTCAAATTTGAATATGCTCTTTGAAATCATTAGAAAACCAATAAAATTATTGAAAATCGATATGGTATCGATCAGAAAATATTGTTTTTGACAATTTCCAACAGTTTACACAAAGTTTTATTGCAAATAATAAGTTTTACAAACTTTTGAGAAATATTGAATTTTCAATGCAAAAGTAAGCATTTCAAGCTAGTTTTTCAACGTTAAACACGGTAATTTCAAATTTGAATATGCTGTTTGAAATCATTAGAAAACCAATAAAATTATTTGAAATCGATATGGTATCGATCAGAAAATATTGTTTTTGACAATTTCCAACGGTTTACACAAAGTTTTATTGCAAATATTAAGTTTTACAAACTTTTGAAAAATATTGAATTTTCAATGCAAAAGTAAGCATTTCAAGCTAGTTTTTCAACGTTAAACACGGTAATTTCAAATTTGAATATGCTGTTTGAAATCATTAGAAAACCAATAAAATTATTGAAAATCGATATGGTATCGATCAGAAAATATTGTTTTTGACAATTTCCAACAGTTTACACAAAGTTTTATTGCAAATATTAAGTTTTACAAACTTTTGAAAAATATTGAGTTTTCAATGCAAAAGTAAGCATTTCAAGCTAGTTTTTCAACGTTAAACACGGTAATTTCAAATTTGAATATGCTGTTTGAAATCATTAGAAAACCAATAAAATTATTGAAAATCGATATGGTATCGATCAGAAAATATTGTTTTTGACAATTTCCAACAGTTTACACAAAGTTTTATTGCAAATATTAAGTTTTACAGACTTTTGAACAATATTGAATTTTCAATGCAAAAGTAAGCATTTCAAGCTAGTTTTTCAACGTTAAACACGGTAATTTCAAATTTGAATATGCTGTTTGAAATCATTAGAAAACCAATAAAATTATTGAAAATCGATATGGTATCGATCAGAAAATATTGTTTTTGACAATTTCCAACAGTTTACACAAAGTTTTATTGCAAATATTAAGTTTTACAAACTTTTGAAAAATATTGAATTTTCAATGCAAAAGTAAGCATTTCAAGCTAGTTTTTCAACGTTAAACACGGTAATTTCAAATTTGAATATGCTCTTTGAAATCATTAGAAAACCAATAAAATTATTGAAAATCGATATGGTATCGATCAGAAAATATTGTTTTTGACAATTTCCAACAGTTTACACAAAGTTTTATTGCAAATATTAAGTTTTACAAACTTTTGAAAAATATTGAGTTTTCAATGCAAAAGTAAGCATTTCAAGCTAGTTTTTCAACGTTAAACACGGTAATTTCAAATTTGAATATGCTGTTTGAAATCATTAGAAAACCAATAAAATTATTGAAAATCGATATGGTATCGATCAGAAAATATTGTTTTTGACAATTTCCAACAGTTTACACAAAGTTTTATTGCAAATAATAAGTTTTACAAACTTTTGAGAAATATTGAATTTTCAATGCAAAAGTAAGCATTTCAAGCTAGTTTTTCAACGTTAAACACGGTAATTTCAAATTTGAATATGCTGTTTGAAATCATTAGAAAACCAATAAAATTATTGAAAATCGATATGGTATCGATCAGAAAATATTGTTTGTGACAATTTCCAACAGTTTACACAAAGTTTTATTGCAAATATTAAGTTTTACAAACTTTTGAAAAATATTGAGTTTTCACTGCAAAAGTAAGCATTTCAAGCTAGTTTTTCAACGTTAAACACGGTAATTTCAAATTTGAATATGCTGTTTGAAATCATTAGAAAACCAATAAAATTATTGAAAATTGATATGGTATCGATCAGAAAATATTGTTTTTGACAATTTCCAACAGTTTACACAAAGTTTTATTGCAAATATTAAGTTTTACAAACTTTTGAAAAATATTGAATTTTCAATGCAAAAGTAAGCATTTCAAGCTAGTTTTTCAACGTTAAACACGGTAATTTCAAATTTGAATATGCTGTTTGAAATCATTAGAAAACCAATAAAATTATTGAAAATCGATATGGTATCGATCAGAAAATATTGTTTTTGACAATTTCCAAAAGTTTACACAAAGTTTTATTGCAAATATTAAGTTTTACAAACTTTTGAAAAATATTGAGTTTTCAATGCAAAAGTAAGCATTTCAAGCTAGTTTTTCAACGTTAAACACGGTAATTTCAAATTTGAATATGCTGTTTGAAATCATTAGAAAACCAATAAAATTATTGAAAATCGATATGGTATCGATCAGAAAATATTGTTTTTGACAATTTCCAACAGTTTACACAAAGTTTTATTGCAAATATTAAGTTTTACAAACTTTTGAAAAATATTGAATTTTCAATGCAAAAGTAAGCATTTGAAGCTAGTTTTTCAACGTTAAACACGGTAATTTCAAATTTGAATATGCTGTTTGAAATCATTAGAAAACCAATAAAATTATTGAAAATCGATATGGTATCGATCAGAAAATATTGTTTTTGACAATTTCCAAAAGTTTACACAAAGTTTTATTGCAAATATTAAGTTTTACAAACTTTTGAAAAATATTGAGTTTTCAATGCAAAAGTAAGCATTTCAAGCTAGTTTTTCAACGTTAAACACGGTAATTTCAAATTTGAATATGCTGTTTGAAATCATTAGAAAACCAATAAAATTATTGAAAATCGATATGGTATCGATCAGAAAATATTGTTTTTGACAATTTCCAACAGTTTACACAAAGTTTTATTGCAAATATTAAGTTTTACAAACTTTTGAAAAATATTGAATTTTCAATGCAAAAGTAAGCATTTCAAGCTAGTTTCTCAACGTTAAACACGGTAATTTCAAATTTGAATATGCTGTTTGAAATCATTAGAAAACCAATAAAATTATTGAAAATCGATATGGTATCGATCAGAAAATATTGTTTTTGACAATTTCCAACAATTTACACAAAGTTTTATTGCAAATATTAAGTTTTACAAACTTTTGAAAAATATTGAGTTTTCAATGCAAAAGTAAGCATTTCAACCTAGTTTTTCAACGTTAAACACGGTAATTTCAAATTTGAATATGCTGTTTGAAATCATTAGAAAACCAATAAAATTATTGAAAATCGATATGGTATCGATCAGAAAATATTGTTTTTGACAATTTCCAACAGTTTACACAAAGTTTTATTGCAAATATTAAGTTTTACAAACTTTTGAAAAATATTGAATTTTCAATGCAAAAGTAAGCATTTCAAACTAGTTTTTCAACGTTAAACACGGTAATTTCAAATTTGAATATGCTGTTTGAAATCATTAGAAAACCAATAAAATTATTGAAAATCGATATGGTATCGATCAGAAAATATTGTTTTTGACAATTTCCAACAGTTTACACAAAGTTTTATTGCAAATATTAAGTTTTACAAACTTTTGAAAAATATTGAATTTTCAATGCAAAAGTAAGCATTTGAAGCTAGTTTTTCAACGTTAAACACGGTAATTTCAAGTTTGAATATGCTGTTTGAAATCATTAGAAAACCAATAAAATTATTGAAAATCGATATGGTATCGATCAGAAAATATTGTTTTTGACAATTTCCAACAGTTTACACAAAGTTTTATTGCAAATATTAAGTTTTACAAACTTTTGAAAAATATTGAGTTTTCAATGCAAAAGTAAGCATTTCAAGCTAGTTTTTCAACGTTAAACACGGTAATTTCAAATTTGAATATGCTGTTTGAAATCATTAGAAAACCAATAAAATTATTGAAAATCGATATGGTATCGATCAGAAAATATTGTTTTTGACAATTTCCAACAGTTTACACAAAGTTTTATTGCAAATATTAAGTTTTACAAACTTTTGAAAAATATTGAATTTTCAATGCAAAAGTAAGCATTTCAAGCTAGTTTTTCAACGTTAAACACGGTAATTTCAAATTTGAATATGCTTTTTGAAATCATTAGAAAACCAATAAAATTATTGAAAATCGATATGGTATCGATCAGAAAATATTGTTTTTGACAATTTCCAAAAGTTTACACAAAGTTTTATTGCAAATATTAAGTTTTACAAACTTTTGAAAAATATTGAGTTTTCAATGCAAAAGTAAGCATTTCAAGCTAGTTTTTCAACGTTAAACACGGTAATTTCAAATTTGAATATGCTGTTTGAAATCATTAGAAAACCAATAAAATTATTGAAAATCGATATGGTATCGATCAGAAAATATTGTTTTTGACAATTTCCAACAGTTTACACAAAGTTTTATTGCAAATATTAAGTTTTACAAACTTTTGAAAAATATTGATTTTTCAATGCAAAAGTAAGCATTTCAAGCTAGTTTCTCAACGTTAAACACGGTAATTTCAAATTTGAATATGCTGTTTGAAATCATTAGAAAACCAATAAAATTATTGAAAATCGATATGGTATCGATCAGAAAATATTGTTTGTGACAATTTCCAACAGTTTACACAAAGTTTTATTGCAAATATTAAGTTTTACAAACTTTTGAAAAATATTGAGTTTTCAATGCAAAAGTAAGCATTTCAAGCTAGTTTTTCAACGTTAAACACGGTAATTTCAAATTTGAATATGCTGTTTGAAATCATTAGAAAACCAATAAAATTATTGAAAATCGATATGGTATCGAACAGAAAATATTGTTTTTGACAATTTCCAACAGTTTACACAAAGTTTTATTGCAAATATTAAGTTTTACAAAGTTTTGAAAAATATTGAGTTTTCAATGCAAAAGTAAGCATTTCAAGCTAGTTTTTCAACGTTAAACACGGTAATTTCAAATTTGAATATGCTGTTTGAAATCATTAGAAAACCAATAAAATTATTGAAAATCGATATGGTATCGATCAGAAAATATTGTTTTTGACTATTTTCAACAGTTTACACAAAGTTTTATTGCAAATATTAAGTTTTACAAAGTTTTGAAAAATATTGAATTTTCAATGCAAAAGTAAGCATTTCAAGCTAGTTTTTCAACGTTAAACACGGTAATTTCAAATTTGAATATGCTGTTTGAAATCATTAGAAAACCAATAAAATTATTGAAAATCGATATGGTATCGATCAGAAAATATTGTTTTTGACAATTTCCAACAGTTTACACAAAGTTTTATTGCAAATATTAAGTTTTACAAACTTTTGAAAAATATTGAATTTTCAATGCAAAAGTAAGCATTTCAAGCTAGTTTTTCAACGTTAAACACGGTAATTTCAAATTTGAATATGCTGTTTGAAATCATTAGAAAACCAATAAAATTATTGAAAATCGATATGGTATCGATCAGAAAATATTGTTTTTGACAATTTCCAACAATTTACACAAAGTTTTATTGCAAATATTAAGTTTTACAAACTTTTGAAAAATATTGAGTTTTCAATGCAAAAGTAACCATTTCAACCTAGTTTTTCAACGTTAAACACGGTAATTTCAAATTTGAATATGCTGTTTGAAATCATTAGAAAACCAATAAAATTATTGAAAATCGATATGGTATCGATCAGAAAATATTGTTTTTGACAATTTCCAACAGTTTACACAAAGTTTTATTGCAAATATTAAGTTTTACAAACTTTTGAAAAATATTGAATTTTCAATGCAAAAGTAAGCATTTGAAGCTAGTTTTTCAACGTTAAACACGGTAATTTCAAATTTGAATATGCTGTTTGAAATCATTAGAAAACCAATAAAATTATTGAAAATCGATATGGTATCGATCAGAAAATATTGTTTTTGACAATTTCCAAAAGTTTACACAAAGTTTTATTGCAAATATTAAGTTTTACAAACTTTTGAAAAATATTGAGTTTTCAATGCAAAAGTAAGCATTTCAAGCTAGTTTTTCAACGTTAAACACGGTAATTTCAAATTTGAATATGCTGTTTGAAATCATTAGAAAACCAATAAAATTATTGAAAATCGATATGGTATCGATCAGAAAATATTGTTTTTGACAATTTCCAACAGTTTACACAAAGTTTTATTGCAAATATTAAGTTTTACAAAGTTTTGAAAAATATTGAGTTTTCAATGCAAAAGTAAGCATTTCAAGCTAGTTTTTCAACGTTAAACACGGTAATTTCAAATTTGAATATGCTGTTTGAAATCATTAGAAAACCAATAAAATTATTGAAAATCGATATGGTATCGATCAGAAAATATTGTTTTTGACAATTTCCAACAATTTACACAAAGTTTTATTGCAAATATTAAGTTTTACAAACTTTTGAAAAATATTGAGTTTTCAATGCAAAAGTAAGCATTTCAACCTAGTTTTTCAACGTTAAACACGGTAATTTCAAATTTGAATATGCTGTTTGAAATCATTAGAAAACCAATAAAATTATTGAAAATCGATATGGTATCGATCAGAAAATATTGTTTTTGACAATTTCCAACAGTTTACACAAAGTTTTATTGCAAATATTAAGTTTTACAAACATTTGAAAAATATTGAATTTTCAATGCAAAAGTAAGCATTTGAAGCTTGTTTTTCAACGTTAAACACGGTAATTTCAAATTTGAATATGCTGTTTGAAATCATTAGAAAACCAATAAAATTATTGAAAATCGATATGGTATCGATCAGAAAATATTGTTTTTGACAATTTCCAAAAGTTTACACAAAGTTTTATTGCAAATATTAAGTTTTACAAACTTTTGAACAATATTGAATTTTCAATGCAAAAGTAAGCATTTCAAGCTAGTTTTTCAACGTTAAACACGGTAATTTCAAATTTGAATATGCTGTTTGAAATCATTAGAAAACCAATAAAATTATTGAAAATCGATATGGTATCGATCAGAAAATATTGTTTTTGACAATTTCCAACAGTTTACACAAAGTTTTATTGCAAATATTAAGTTTTACAAACTTTTGAAAAATATTGAATTTTCAATGCAAAAGTAAGCATTTCAAGCTAGTTTTTCAACGTTAAACACGGTAATTTCAAATTTGAATATGCTGTTTGAAATCATTAGAAAACCAATAAAATTATTGAAAATCGATATGGTATCGATCAGAAAATATTGTTTTTGACAATTTCCAACAATTTACACAAAGTTTTATTGCAAATATTAAGTTTTACAAACTTTTGAAAAATATTTAGTTTTCAATGCAAAAGTAAGCATTTCAACCTAGTTTTTCAACGTTAAACACGGTAATTTCAAATTTGAATATGCTGTTTGAAATCATTAGAAAACCAATAAAATTATTGAAAATCGATATGGTATCGATCAGAAAATATTGTTTTTGACAATTTCCAACAGTTTACACAAAGTTTTATTGCAAATATTAAGTTTTACAAACATTTGAAAAATATTGAATTTTCAATGCAAAAGTAAGCATTTGAAGCTTGTTTTTCAACGTTAAACACGGTAATTTCAAATTTGAATATGCTGTTTGAAATCATTAGAAAACCAATAAAATTATTGAAAATCGATATGGTATCGATCAGAAAATATTGTTTTTGACAATTTCCAAAAGTTTACACAAAGTTTTATTGCAAATATTAAGTTTTACAAACTTTTGAACAATATTGAATTTTCAATGCAAAAGTAAGCATTTCAAGCTAGTTTTTCAACGTTAAACACGGTAATTTCAAATTTGAATATGCTGTTTGAAATCATTAGAAAACCAATAAAATTATTGAAAATCGATATGGTATCGATCAGAAAATATTGTTTTTGACAATTTCCAACAGTTTACACAAAGTTTTATTGCAAATATTAAGTTTTACAAACTTTTGAAAAATATTGAATTTTCAATGCAAAAGTAAGCATTTCAAGCTAGTTTTTCAACGTTAAACACGGTAATTTCAAATTTGAATATGCTCTTTGAAATCATTAGAAAACCAATAAAATTATTGAAAATCGATATGGTATCGATCAGAAAATATTGTTTTTGACAATTTCCAACAGTTTACACAAAGTTTTATTGCAAATATTAAGTTTTACAAACTTTTGAAAAATATTGAGTTTTCAATGCAAAAGTAAGCATTTCAAGCTAGTTTTTCAACGTTAAACACGGTAATTTCAAATTTGAATATGCTGTTTGAAATCATTAGAAAACCAATAAAATTATTGAAAATCGATATGGTATCGATCAGAAAATATTGTTTTTGACAATTTCCAACAGTTTACACAAAGTTTTATTGCAAATAATAAGTTTTACAAACTTTTGAGAAATATTGAATTTTCAATGCAAAAGTAAGCATTTCAAGCTAGTTTTTCAACGTTAAACACGGTAATTTCAAATTTGAATATGCTGTTTGAAATCATTAGAAAACCAATAAAATTATTGAAAATCGATATGGTATCGATCAGAAAATATTGTTTGTGACAATTTCCAACAGTTTACACAAAGTTTTATTGCAAATATTAAGTTTTACAAACTTTTGAAAAATATTGAGTTTTCACTGCAAAAGTAAGCATTTCAAGCTAGTTTTTCAACGTTAAACACGGTAATTTCAAATTTGAATATGCTGTTTGAAATCATTAGAAAACCAATAAAATTATTGAAAATTGATATGGTATCGATCAGAAAATATTGTTTTTGACAATTTCCAACAGTTTACACAAAGTTTTATTGCAAATATTAAGTTTTACAAACTTTTGAAAAATATTGAATTTTCAATGCAAAAGTAAGCATTTCAAGCTAGTTTTTCAACGTTAAACACGGTAATTTCAAATTTGAATATGCTGTTTGAAATCATTAGAAAACCAATAAAATTATTGAAAATCGATATGGTATCGATCAGAAAATATTGTTTTTGACAATTTCCAAAAGTTTACACAAAGTTTTATTGCAAATATTAAGTTTTACAAACTTTTGAAAAATATTGAGTTTTCAATGCAAAAGTAAGCATTTCAAGCTAGTTTTTCAACGTTAAACACGGTAATTTCAAATTTGAATATGCTGTTTGAAATCATTAGAAAACCAATAAAATTATTGAAAATCGATATGGTATCGATCAGAAAATATTGTTTTTGACAATTTCCAACAGTTTACACAAAGTTTTATTGCAAATATTAAGTTTTACAAACTTTTGAAAAATATTGAATTTTCAATGCAAAAGTAAGCATTTGAAGCTAGTTTTTCAACGTTAAACACGGTAATTTCAAATTTGAATATGCTGTTTGAAATCATTAGAAAACCAATAAAATTATTGAAAATCGATATGGTATCGATCAGAAAATATTGTTTTTGACAATTTCCAAAAGTTTACACAAAGTTTTATTGCAAATATTAAGTTTTACAAACTTTTGAAAAATATTGAGTTTTCAATGCAAAAGTAAGCATTTCAAGCTAGTTTTTCAACGTTAAACACGGTAATTTCAAATTTGAATATGCTGTTTGAAATCATTAGAAAACCAATAAAATTATTGAAAATCGATATGGTATCGATCAGAAAATATTGTTTTTGACAATTTCCAACAGTTTACACAAAGTTTTATTGCAAATATTAAGTTTTACAAACTTTTGAAAAATATTGAATTTTCAATGCAAAAGTAAGCATTTCAAGCTAGTTTCTCAACGTTAAACACGGTAATTTCAAATTTGAATATGCTGTTTGAAATCATTAGAAAACCAATAAAATTATTGAAAATCGATATGGTATCGATCAGAAAATATTGTTTTTGACTATTTTCAACAGTTTACACAAAGTTTTATTGCAAATATTAAGTTTTACAAACTTTTGAAAAATATTGAATTTTCAATGCAAAAGTAAGCATTTCAAGCTAGTTTTTCAACGTTAAACACGGTAATTTCAAATTTGAATATGCTGTTTGAAATCATTAGAAAACCAATAAAATTATTGAAAATCGATATGGTATCGATCAGAAAATATTGTTTTTGACAATTTCCAACAATTTACACAAAGTTTTATTGCAAATATTAAGTTTTACAAACTTTTGAAAAATATTGAGTTTTCAATGCAAAAGTAAGCATTTCAACCTAGTTTTTCAACGTTAAACACGGTAATTTCAAATTTGAATATGCTGTTTGAAATCATTAGAAAACCAATAAAATTATTGAAAATCGATATGGTATCGATCAGAAAATATTGTTTTTGACAATTTCCAACAGTTTACACAAAGTTTTATTGCAAATATTAAGTTTTACAAACTTTTGAAAAATATTGAATTTTCAATGCAAAAGTAAGCATTTCAAACTAGTTTTTCAACGTTAAACACGGTAATTTCAAATTTGAATATGCTGTTTGAAATCATTAGAAAACCAATAAAATTATTGAAAATCGATATGGTATCGATCAGAAAATATTGTTTTTGACAATTTCCAACAGTTTACACAAAGTTTTATTGCAAATATTAAGTTTTACAAACTTTTGAAAAATATTGAATTTTCAATGCAAAAGTAAGCATTTGAAGCTAGTTTTTCAACGTTAAACACGGTAATTTCAAGTTTGAATATGCTGTTTGAAATCATTAGAAAACCAATAAAATTATTGAAAATCGATATGGTATCGATCAGAAAATATTGTTTTTGACAATTTCCAACAGTTTACACAAAGTTTTATTGCAAATATTAAGTTTTACAAACTTTTGAAAAATATTGAGTTTTCAATGCAAAAGTAAGCATTTCAAGCTAGTTTTTCAACGTTAAACACGGTAATTTCAAATTTGAATATGCTGTTTGAAATCATTAGAAAACCAATAAAATTATTGAAAATCGATATGGTATCGATCAGAAAATATTGTTTGTGACAATTTCCAACAGTTTACACAAAGTTTTATTGCAAATATTAAGTTTTACAAACTTTTGAAAAATATTGAGTTTTCACTGCAAAAGTAAGCATTTCAAGCTAGTTTTTCAACGTTAAACACGGTAATTTCAAATTTGAATATGCTGTTTGAAATCATTAGAAAACCAATAAAATTATTGAAAATTGATATGGTATCGATCAGAAAATATTGTTTTTGACAATTTCCAACAGTTTACACAAAGTTTTATTGCAAATATTAAGTTTTACAAACTTTTGAAAAATATTGAATTTTCAATGCAAAAGTAAGCATTTCAAGCTAGTTTTTCAACGTTAAACACGGTAATTTCAAATTTGAATATGCTGTTTGAAATCATTAGAAAACCAATAAAATTATTGAAAATCGATATGGTATCGATCAGAAAATATTGTTTTTGACAATTTCCAAAAGTTTACACAAAGTTTTATTGCAAATATTAAGTTTTACAAACTTTTGAAAAATATTGAGTTTTCAATGCAAAAGTAAGCATTTCAAGCTAGTTTTTCAACGTTAAACACGGTAATTTCAAATTTGAATATGCTGTTTGAAATCATTAGAAAACCAATAAAATTATTGAAAATCGATATGGTATCGATCAGAAAATATTGTTTTTGACAATTTCCAACAGTTTACACAAAGTTTTATTGCAAATATTAAGTTTTACAAACTTTTGAAAAATATTGAATTTTCAATGCAAAAGTAAGCATTTGAAGCTAGTTTTTCAACGTTAAACACGGTAATTTCAAATTTGAATATGCTGTTTGAAATCATTAGAAAACCAATAAAATTATTGAAAATCGATATGGTATCGATCAGAAAATATTGTTTTTGACAATTTCCAAAAGTTTACACAAAGTTTTATTGCAAATATTAAGTTTTACAAACTTTTGAAAAATATTGAGTTTTCAATGCAAAAGTAAGCATTTCAAGCTAGTTTTTCAACGTTAAACACGGTAATTTCAAATTTGAATATGCTGTTTGAAATCATTAGAAAACCAATAAAATTATTGAAAATCGATATGGTATCGATCAGAAAATATTGTTTTTGACAATTTCCAACAGTTTACACAAAGTTTTATTGCAAATATTAAGTTTTACAAACTTTTGAAAAATATTGAATTTTCAATGCAAAAGTAAGCATTTCAAGCTAGTTTCTCAACGTTAAACACGGTAATTTCAAATTTGAATATGCTGTTTGAAATCATTAGAAAACCAATAAAATTATTGAAAATCGATATGGTATCGATCAGAAAATATTGTTTTTGACTATTTTCAACAGTTTACACAAAGTTTTATTGCAAATATTAAGTTTTACAAACTTTTGAAAAATATTGAATTTTCAATGCAAAAGTAAGCATTTCAAGCTAGTTTTTCAACGTTAAACACGGTAATTTCAAATTTGAATATGCTGTTTGAAATCATTAGAAAACCAATAAAATTATTGAAAATCGATATGGTATCGATCAGAAAATATTGTTTTTGACAATTTCCAACAATTTACACAAAGTTTTATTGCAAATATTAAGTTTTACAAACTTTTGAAAAATATTGAGTTTTCAATGCAAAAGTAAGCATTTCAACCTAGTTTTTCAACGTTAAACACGGTAATTTCAAATTTGAATATGCTGTTTGAAATCATTAGAAAACCAATAAAATTATTGAAAATCGATATGGTATCGATCAGAAAATATTGTTTTTGACAATTTCCAACAGTTTACACAAAGTTTTATTGCAAATATTAAGTTTTACAAACTTTTGAAAAATATTGAATTTTCAATGCAAAAGTAAGCATTTCAAACTAGTTTTTCAACGTTAAACACGGTAATTTCAAATTTGAATATGCTGTTTGAAATCATTAGAAAACCAATAAAATTATTGAAAATCGATATGGTATCGATCAGAAAATATTGTTTTTGACAATTTCCAACAGTTTACACAAAGTTTTATTGCAAATATTAAGTTTTACAAACTTTTGAAAAATATTGAATTTTCAATGCAAAAGTAAGCATTTGAAGCTAGTTTTTCAACGTTAAACACGGTAATTTCAAGTTTGAATATGCTGTTTGAAATCATTAGAAAACCAATAAAATTATTGAAAATCGATATGGTATCGATCAGAAAATATTGTTTTTGACAATTTCCAACAGTTTACACAAAGTTTTATTGCAAATATTAAGTTTTACAAACTTTTGAAAAATATTGAGTTTTCAATGCAAAAGTAAGCATTTCAAGCTAGTTTTTCAACGTTAAACACGGTAATTTCAAATTTGAATATGCTGTTTGAAATCATTAGAAAACCAATAAAATTATTGAAAATCGATATGGTATCGATCAGAAAATATTGTTTTTGACAATTTCCAACAGTTTACACAAAGTTTTATTGCAAATATTAAGTTTTACAAACTTTTGAAAAATATTGAATTTTCAATGCAAAAGTAAGCATTTGAAGCTAGTTTTTCAACGTTAAACACGGTAATTTCAAATTTGAATATGCTTTTTGAAATCATTAGAAAACCAATAAAATTATTGAAAATCGATATGGTATCGATCAGAAAATATTGTTTTTGACAATTTCCAAAAGTTTACACAAAGTTTTATTGCAAATATTAAGTTTTACAAACTTTTGAAAAATATTGAGTTTTCAATGCAAAAGTAAGCATTTCAAGCTAGTTTTTCAACGTTAAACACGGTAATTTCAAATTTGAATATGCTGTTTGAAATCATTAGAAAACCAATAAAATTATTGAAAATCGATATGGTATCGATCAGAAAATATTGTTTTTGACAATTTCCAACAGTTTACACAAAGTTTTATTGCAAATATTAAGTTTTACAAACTTTTGAAAAATATTGAATTTTCAATGCAAAAGTAAGCATTTGAAGCTAGTTTTTCAACGTTAAACACGGTAATTTCAAATTTGAATATGCTGTTTGAAATCATTAGAAAACCAATAAAATTATTGAAAATCGATATGGTATCGATCAGAAAATATTGTTTTTGACAATTTCCAAAAGTTTACACAAAGTTTTATTGCAAATATTAAGTTTTACAAACTTTTGAAAAATATTGAGTTTTCAATGCAAAAGTAAGCATTTCAAGCTAGTTTTTCAACGTTAAACACGGTAATTTCAAATTTGAATATGCTGTTTGAAATCATTAGAAAACCAATAAAATTATTGAAAATCGATATGGTATCGATCAGAAAATATTGTTTTTGACAATTTCCAACAGTTTACACAAAGTTTTATTGCAAATATTAAGTTTTACAAACTTTTGAAAAATATTGAATTTTCAATGCAAAAGTAAGCATTTCAAGCTAGTTTCTCAACGTTAAACACGGTAATTTCAAATTTGAATATGCTGTTTGAAATCATTAGAAAACCAATAAAATTATTGAAAATCGATATGGTATCGATCAGAAAATATTGTTTTTGACTATTTTCAACAGTTTACACAAAGTTTTATTGCAAATATTAAGTTTTACAAACTTTTGAAAAATATTGAATTTTCAATGCAAAAGTAAGCATTTCAAGCTAGTTTTTCAACGTTAAACACGGTAATTTCAAATTTGAATATGCTGTTTGAAATCATTAGAAAACCAATAAAATTATTGAAAATCGATATGGTATCGATCAGAAAATATTGTTTTTGACAATTTCCAACAATTTACACAAAGTTTTATTGCAAATATTAAGTTTTACAAACTTTTGAAAAATATTGAGTTTTCAATGCAAAAGTAAGCATTTCAACCTAGTTTTTCAACGTTAAACACGGTAATTTCAAATTTGAATATGCTGTTTGAAATCATTAGAAAACCAATAAAATTATTGAAAATCGATATGGTATCGATCAGAAAATATTGTTTTTGACAATTTCCAACAGTTTACACAAAGTTTTATTGCAAATATTAAGTTTTACAAACTTTTGAAAAATATTGAATTTTCAATGCAAAAGTAAGCATTTCAAACTAGTTTTTCAACGTTAAACACGGTAATTTCAAATTTGAATATGCTGTTTGAAATCATTAGAAAACCAATAAAATTATTGAAAATCGATATGGTATCGATCAGAAAATATTGTTTTTGACAATTTCCAACAGTTTACACAAAGTTTTATTGCAAATATTAAGTTTTACAAACTTTTGAAAAATATTGAATTTTCAATGCAAAAGTAAGCATTTGAAGCTAGTTTTTCAACGTTAAACACGGTAATTTCAAGTTTGAATATGCTGTTTGAAATCATTAGAAAACCAATAAAATTATTGAAAATCGATATGGTATCGATCAGAAAATATTGTTTTTGACAATTTCCAACAGTTTACACAAAGTTTTATTGCAAATATTAAGTTTTACAAACTTTTGAAAAATATTGAGTTTTCAATGCAAAAGTAAGCATTTCAAGCTAGTTTTTCAACGTTAAACACGGTAATTTCAAATTTGAATATGCTGTTTGAAATCATTAGAAAACCAATAAAATTATTGAAAATCGATATGGTATCGATCAGAAAATATTGTTTTTGACAATTTCCAACAGTTTACACAAAGTTTTATTGCAAATATTAAGTTTTACAAACTTTTGAAAAATATTGAATTTTCAATGCAAAAGTAAGCATTTGAAGCTAGTTTTTCAACGTTAAACACGGTAATTTCAAATTTGAATATGCTTTTTGAAATCATTAGAAAACCAATAAAATTATTGAAAATCGATATGGTATCGATCAGAAAATATTGTTTTTGACAATTTCCAAAAGTTTACACAAAGTTTTATTGCAAATATTAAGTTTTACAAACTTTTGAAAAATATTGAGTTTTCAATGCAAAAGTAAGCATTTCAAGCTAGTTTTTCAACGTTAAACACGGTAATTTCAAATTTGAATATGCTGTTTGAAATCATTAGAAAACCAATAAAATTATTGAAAATCGATATGGTATCGATCAGAAAATATTGTTTTTGACAATTTCCAACAGTTTACACAAAGTTTTATTGCAAATATTAAGTTTTACAAACTTTTGAAAAATATTGATTTTTCAATGCAAAAGTAAGCATTTCAAGCTAGTTTCTCAACGTTAAACACGGTAATTTCAAATTTGAATATGCTGTTTGAAATCATTAGAAAACCAATAAAATTATTGAAAATCGATATGGTATCGATCAGAAAATATTGTTTGTGACAATTTCCAACAGTTTACACAAAGTTTTATTGCAAATATTAAGTTTTACAAACTTTTGAAAAATATTGAGTTTTCAATGCAAAAGTAAGCATTTCAAGCTAGTTTTTCAACGTTAAACACGGTAATTTCAAATTTGAATATGCTGTTTGAAATCATTAGAAAACCAATAAAATTATTGAAAATCGATATGGTATCGAACAGAAAATATTGTTTTTGACAATTTCCAACAGTTTACACAAAGTTTTATTGCAAATATTAAGTTTTACAAAGTTTTGAAAAATATTGAGTTTTCAATGCAAAAGTAAGCATTTCAAGCTAGTTTTTCAACGTTAAACACGGTAATTTCAAATTTGAATATGCTGTTTGAAATCATTAGAAAACCAATAAAATTATTGAAAATCGATATGGTATCGATCAGAAAATATTGTTTTTGACTATTTTCAACAGTTTACACAAAGTTTTATTGCAAATATTAAGTTTTACAAAGTTTTGAAAAATATTGAATTTTCAATGCAAAAGTAAGCATTTCAAGCTAGTTTTTCAACGTTAAACACGGTAATTTCAAATTTGAATATGCTGTTTGAAATCATTAGAAAACCAATAAAATTATTGAAAATCGATATGGTATCGATCAGAAAATATTGTTTTTGACAATTTCCAACAGTTTACACAAAGTTTTATTGCAAATATTAAGTTTTACAAACTTTTGAAAAATATTGAATTTTCAATGCAAAAGTAAGCATTTCAAGCTAGTTTTTCAACGTTAAACACGGTAATTTCAAATTTGAATATGCTGTTTGAAATCATTAGAAAACCAATAAAATTATTGAAAATCGATATGGTATCGATCAGAAAATATTGTTTTTGACAATTTCCAACAATTTACACAAAGTTTTATTGCAAATATTAAGTTTTACAAACTTTTGAAAAATATTGAGTTTTCAATGCAAAAGTAACCATTTCAACCTAGTTTTTCAACGTTAAACACGGTAATTTCAAATTTGAATATGCTGTTTGAAATCATTAGAAAACCAATAAAATTATTGAAAATCGATATGGTATCGATCAGAAAATATTGTTTTTGACAATTTCCAACAGTTTACACAAAGTTTTATTGCAAATATTAAGTTTTACAAACTTTTGAAAAATATTGAATTTTCAATGCAAAAGTAAGCATTTGAAGCTAGTTTTTCAACGTTAAACACGGTAATTTCAAATTTGAATATGCTGTTTGAAATCATTAGAAAACCAATAAAATTATTGAAAATCGATATGGTATCGATCAGAAAATATTGTTTTTGACAATTTCCAAAAGTTTACACAAAGTTTTATTGCAAATATTAAGTTTTACAAACTTTTGAAAAATATTGAGTTTTCAATGCAAAAGTAAGCATTTCAAGCTAGTTTTTCAACGTTAAACACGGTAATTTCAAATTTGAATATGCTGTTTGAAATCATTAGAAAACCAATAAAATTATTGAAAATCGATATGGTATCGATCAGAAAATATTGTTTTTGACAATTTCCAACAGTTTACACAAAGTTTTATTGCAAATATTAAGTTTTACAAAGTTTTGAAAAATATTGAGTTTTCAATGCAAAAGGAAGCATTTCAAGCTAGTTTTTCAACGTTAAACACGGTAATTTCAAATTTGAATATGCTGTTTGAAATCATTAGAAAACCAATAAAATTATTGAAAATCGATATGGTATCGATCAGAAAATATTGTTTTTGACAATTTCCAACAGTTTACACAAAGTTTTATTGCAAATATTAAGTTTTACAAAGTTTTGAAAAATATTGAATTTTCAATGCAAAAGTAAGCATTTCAAGCTAGTTTTTCAACGTTAAACACGGTAATTTCAAATTTGAATATGCTGTTTGAAATCATTAGAAAACCAATAAAATTATTGAAAATCGATATGGTATCGATCAGAAAATATTGTTTTTGACAATTTCCAACAATTTACACAAAGTTTTATTGCAAATATTAAGTTTTACAAACTTTTGAAAAATATTGAGTTTTCAATGCAAAAGTAAGCATTTCAACCTAGTTTTTCAACGTTAAACACGGTAATTTCAAATTTGAATATGCTGTTTGAAATCATTAGAAAACCAATAAAATTATTGAAAATCGATATGGTATCGATCAGAAAATATTGTTTTTGACAATTTCCAACAGTTTACACAAAGTTTTATTGCAAATATTAAGTTTTACAAACATTTGAAAAATATTGAATTTTCAATGCAAAAGTAAGCATTTGAAGCTTGTTTTTCAACGTTAAACACGGTAATTTCAAATTTGAATATGCTGTTTGAAATCATTAGAAAACCAATAAAATTATTGAAAATCGATATGGTATCGATCAGAAAATATTGTTTTTGACAATTTCCAAAAGTTTACACAAAGTTTTATTGCAAATATTAAGTTTTACAAACTTTTGAAAAATATTGAGTTTTCAATGCAAAAGTAAGCATTTCAAGCTAGTTTTTCAACGTTAAACACGGTAATTTCAAATTTGAATATGCTGTTTGAAATCATTAGAAAACCAATAAAATTATTGAAAATCGATATGGTATCGATCAGAAAATATTGTTTTTGACAATTTCCAACAGTTTACACAAAGTTTTATTGCAAATATTAAGTTTTACAAACTTTTGAAAAATATTGAATTTTCAATGCAAAAGTAAGCATTTCAAGGTAGTTTCTCAACGTTAAACACGGTAATTTCAAATTTGAATATGCTGTTTGAAATCATTAGAAAACCAATAAAATTATTGAAAATCGATATGGTATCGATCAGAAAATATTGTTTGTGACAATTTCCAACAGTTTACACAAAGTTTTATTGCAAATATTAAGTTTTACAAACTTTTGAAAAATATTGAGTTTTCAATGCAAAAGTAAGCATTTCAAGCTAGTTTTTCAACGTTAAACACGGTAATTTCAAATTTGAATATGCTGTTTGAAATCATTAGAAAACCAATAAAATTATTGAAAATCGATATGGTATCGAACAGAAAATATTGTTTTTGACAATTTCCAACAGTTTACACAAAGTTTTATTGCAAATATTAAGTTTTTCAAAGTTTTGAAAAATATTGAGTTTTCAATGCAAAAGTAAGCATTTCAAGCTAGTTTTTCAACGTTAAACACGGTAATTTCAAATTTGAATATGCTGTTTGAAATCATTAGAAAACCAATAAAATTATTGAAAATCGATATGGTATCGATCAGAAAATATTGTTTTTGACAATTTCCAACAATTTACACAAAGTTTTATTGCAAATATTAAGTTTTACAAACTTTTGAAAAATATTGAGTTTTCAATGCAAAAGTAAGCATTTCAACCTAGTTTTTCAACGTTAAACACGGTAATTTCAAATTTGAATATGCTGTTTGAAATCATTAGAAAACCAATAAAATTATTGAAAATCGATATGGTATCGATCAGAAAATATTGTTTTTGACAATTTCCAACAGTTTACACAAAGTTTTATTGCAAATATTAAGTTTTACAAACTTTTGAAAAATATTGAATTTTCAATGCAAAAGTAAGCATTTCAAACTAGTTTTTCAACGTTAAACACGGTAATTTCAAATTTGAATATGCTGTTTGAAATCATTAGAAAACCAATAAAACTATTGAAAATCGATATGGTATCGATCAGAAAATATTGTTTTTGACAATTTCCAACAGTTTACACAAAGTTTTATTGCAAATATTAAGTTTTACAAACTTTTGAAAAATATTGAATTTTCAATGCAAAAGTAAGCATTTGAAGCTAGTTTTTCAACGTTAAACACGGTAATTTCAAATTTGAATATTCTGTTTGAAATCATTAGAAAACCAATAAAATTATTGAAAATCGATATGGTATCGATCAGAAAATATTGTTTTTGACAATTTCCAAAAGTTTACACAAAGTTTTATTGCAAATATTAAGTTTTACAAACTTTTGAAAAATATTGATTTTTGAATGCAAAAGTAAGCATTTCAAGCTTGTTTTTCAACGTTAAACACGGTAATTTCAAATTTGAATATGCTGTTTGAAATCATTAGGAAACCAATAAAATTATTGAAAATCGATATGGTATCTATCAGAAAATATTGTTTTTGACAATTTCCAACAGTTTACACAAAGTTTTATTGCAAATATTAAGTTTTACAAACTTTTGAAAAATATTGAATTTTCAATGCAAAAGTAAGCATTTGAAGCTAGTTTTTCAACGTTAAACACGGTAATTTCAAATTTGAATATGCTGTTTGAAATCATTAGAAAACCAATAAAATTATTGAAAATCGATATGGTATCGATCAGAAAATATTGTTTTTGACAATTTCCAACAGTTTACACAAAGTTTTATTGCAAATATTAAGTTTTACAAACTTTTGAAAAATATTGAGTTTTCAATGCAAAAGTAAGCATTTGAAGCTAGATTTTCAACGTTAAACACGGTAATTTCAAATTTGAATATGCTGTTTGAAATCATTAGAAAACCAATAAAATTATTGAAAATCGATATGGTATCGATCAGAAAATATTGTTTTTGACAATTTCCAACAGTTGACATAAAGTTTTATTGCAAATATTAAGTTTTACAAACTTTTGAAAAATATTGAATTTTCAAAGCAAATGTAAGCATTTCAAGCTAGTTTTTCAACGTTAAACACGGTAATTTCAAATTTGAATATGCTCTTTGAAATCATTAGGAAACCAATAAAATTATTGAAAATCGATATGGTATCTATCAGAAAATATTGTTTTTGACAATTTCCAACAGTTTACACCAAGTTTTATTGCAAATATTAAGTTTTACAAACTTTTGAAAAATATTGAATTTTCAATGCAAAAGTAAGCATTTCAAGCTAGTTTTTCAACGTTAAACACGGTAATTTCAAATTTGAATATGCTGTTTGAAATCATTAGAAAACCAATAAAATTATTGAAAATCGATATGGTATCGATCAGAAAATATTGTTTTTGACAATTTCCAACAGTTTACACAAAGTTTTATTGCAAATATTAAGTTTTACAAACTTTTGAAAAATATTGAGTTTTCAATGCAAAAGTAAGCATTTCAAGCTAGTTTTTCAACGTTAAACACGGTAATTTCAAATTTGAATATGCTGTTTGAAATCATTAGAAAACCAATAAAATTATTGAAAATCGATATGGTATCGATCAGAAAATATTGTTTTTGAGAATTTCCAACAGTTTACACAAAGTTTTATTGCAAATATTAAGTTTTACAAACTTTTGAAAAATATTGAATTTTCAATGCAAAAGTAAGCATTTCAAGCTAGTTTTTCAACGTTAAACACGGTAATTTCAAATTTGAATATGCTGTTTGAAATCATTAGAAAACCAATAAAATTATTGAAAATCGATATGGTATCGATCAGAAAATATTGTTTTTGACAATTTCCAACAGTTTACACAAAGTTTTATTGCAAATATTAAGTTTTACAAACTTTTGAAAAATATTGAATTTTCAATGCAAAAGTAAGCATTTCAAGCTAGTTTCTCAACGTTAAACACGGTAATTTCAAATTTGAATATGCTGTTTGAAATCATTAGAAAACCAATAAAATTATTGAAAATCGATATGGTATCGATCAGAAAATATTGTTTGTGACAATTTCCAACAGTTTACACAAAGTTTTATTGCAAATATTAAGTTTTACAAACTTTTGAAAAATATTGAGTTTTCAATGCAAAAGTAAGCATTTCAACCTAGTTTTTCAACGTTAAACACGGTAATTTCAAATTTGAATATGCTGTTTGAAATCATTAGAAAACCAATAAAATTATTGAAAATCGATATGGTATCGATCAGAAAATATTGTTTTTGACAATTTCCAACAGTTTACACAAAGTTTTATTGCAAATATTAAGTTTTACAAACTTTTGAAAAATATTGAATTTTCAATGCAAAAGTAAGCATTTGAAGCTAGTTTTTCAACGTTAAACACGGTAATTTCAAATTTGAATATGCTGTTTGAAATCATTAGAAAACCAATAAAATTATTGAAAATCGATATGGTATCGATCAGAAAATATTGTTTTTGACAATTTCCAAAAGTTTACACAAAGTTTTATTGCAAATATTAAGTTTTACAAACTTTTGAAAAATATTGAGTTTTCAATGCAAAAGTAAGCATTTCAAGCTAGTTTTTCAACGTTAAACACGGTAATTTCAAATTTGAATATGCTGTTTGAAATCATTAGAAAACCAATAAAATTATTGAAAATCGATATGGTATCGATCAGAAAATATTGTTTTTGACAATTTCCAACAGTTTACACAAAGTTTTATTGCAAATATTAAGTTTTACAAAGTTTTGAAAAATATTGAGTTTTCAATGCAAAAGTAAGCATTTCAAGCTAGTTTTTCAACGTTAAACACGGTAATTTCAAATTTGAATATGCTGTTTGAAATCATTAGAAAACCAATAAAATTATTGAAAATCGATATGGTATCGATCAGAAAATATTGTTTTTGACAATTTCCAACAATTTACACAAAGTTTTATTGCAAATATTAAGTTTTACAAACTTTTGAAAAATATTGAGTTTTCAATGCAAAAGTAAGCATTTCAACCTAGTTTTTCAACGTTAAACACGGTAATTTCAAATTTGAATATGCTGTTTGAAATCATTAGAAAACCAATAAAATTATTGAAAATCGATATGGTATCGATCAGAAAATAATTTTTTTGACAATTTCCAACAGTTTACACAAAGTTTTATTGCAAATATTAAGTTTTACAAACTTTTGAAAAATATTGAGTTTTCAATGCAAAAGTAAGCATTTCAAGCTAGTTTTTCAACGTTAAACACGGTAATTTCAAATTTGAATATGCTGTTTGAAATCATTAGAAAACCAATAAAATTATTGAAAATCGATATGGTATCGATCAGAAAATATTGTTTTTGACAATTTCCAACAGTTTACACAAAGTTTTATTGCAAATATTAAGTTTTACAAACTTTTGAAAAATATTGAATTTTCAATGCAAAAGTAAGCATTTGAAGCTTGTTTTTCAACGTTAAACACGGTAATTTCAAATTTGAATATGCTGTTTGAAATCATTAGAAAACCAATAAAATTATTGAAAATCGATATGGTATCGATCAGAAAATATTGTTTTTGACAATTTCCAACAGTTTACACAAAGTTTTATTGCAAATATTAAGTTTTACAAACTTTTGAAAAATATTGAATTTTCAATGCAAAAGTAAGCATTTCAAGCTAGTTTCTCAACGTTAAACACGGTAATTTCAAATTTGAATATGCTGTTTGAAATCATTAGAAAACCAATAAAATTATTGAAAATCGATATGGTATCGATCAGAAAATATTGTTTGTGACAATTTCCAACAGTTTACACAAAGTTTTATTGCAAATATTAAGTTTTACAAACTTTTGAAAAATATTGAGTTTTCAATGCAAAAGTAAGCATTTCAACCTAGTTTTTCAAAGTTAAACACGGTAATTTCAAATTTGAATATGCTGTTTGAAATCATTAGAAAACCAATAAAATTATTGAAAATCGATATGGTATCGATCAGAAAATATTGTTTTTGACAATTTCCAACAGTTTACACAAAGTTTTATTGCAAATATTAAGTTTTACAAACTTTTGAAAAATATTGAGTTTTCAATGCAAAAGTAAGCATTTCAAGCTAGTTTTTCAACGTTAAACACGGTAATTTCAAATTTGAATATGCTGTTTGAAATCATTAGAAAACCAATAAAATTATTGAAAATCGATATGGTATCGATCAGAAAATATTGTTTTTGACAATTTCCAACAGTTTACACAAAGTTTTATTGCAAATATTAAGTTTTACAAACTTTTGAAAAATATTGAATTTTCAATGCAAAAGTAAGCATTTGAAGCTAGTTTTTCAACGTTAAACACGGTAATTTCAAATTTGAATATTCTGTTTGAAATCATTAGAAAACCAATAAAATTATTGAAAATCGATATGGTATCGATCAGAAAATATTGTTTTTGACAATTTCCAAAAGTTTACACAAAGTTTTATTGCAAATATTAAGTTTTACAAACTTTTGAAAAATATTGATTTTTGAATGCAAAAGTAAGCATTTCAAGCTTGTTTTTCAACGTTAAACACGGTAATTTCAAATTTGAATATGCTGTTTGAAATCATTAGAAAACCAATAAAATTATTGAAAATCGATATGGTATCGATCAGAAAATATTGTTTTTGACAATTTCCAACAGTTTACACAAAGTTTTATTGCAAATATTAAGTTTTACAAACTTTTGAAAAATATTGAATTTTCAATGCAAAAGTAAGCATTTGAAGCTAGATTTTCAACGTTAAACACGGTAATTTCAAATTTGAATATGCTGTTTGAAATCATTAGAAAACCAATAAAATTATTGAAAATCGATATGGTATCGATCAGAAAATATTGTTTTTGACAATTTCCAACAGTTGACATAAAGTTTTATTGCAAATATTAAGTTTTACAAACCTTTGAAAAATATTGAATTTTCAATGCAAAAGTAAGCATTTCAAGCTAGATTTTCAACGTTAAACACGGTAATTTCAAATTTGAATATGCTGTTTGAAATCATTAGAAAACCAATAAAATTATTGAAAATCGATATGGTATCGATCAGAAAATATTGTTTTTGACAATTTCCAACAGTTTACACAAAGTTTTATTGCAAATATTAAGTTTTACAAACTTTTGAAAAATATTGAATTTTCAATGCAAAAGTAAGCATTTCAAGCTAGTTTTTCAACGTTAAACACGGTAATTTCAAATTTGAATATGCTGTTTGAAATCATTAGAAAACCAATAAAATTATTGAAAATCGATATGGTATCGATCAGAAAATATTGTTTTTGACAATTTCCAAAAGTTTACACAAAGTTTTATTGCAAATATTAAGTTTTACAAACTTTTGAAAAATATTGAGTTTTCAATGCAAAAGTAAGCATTTCAAGCTAGTTTTTCAACGTTAAACACGGTAATTTCAAATTTGAATATACTGTTTGAAATCATTAGAAAACCAATAAAATTATTGAAAATCGATATGGTATCGATCAGAAAATATTGTTTTTGACAATTTCCAACAGTTTACACAAAGTTTTATTGCAAATATTAAGTTTTACAAACTTTTGAAAAATATTGAGTTTTCAATGCAAAAGTAAGCATTTGAAGCTAGTTTTTCAACGTTAAACACGGTAATTTCAAATTTGAATATGCTGTTTGAAATCATTAGAAAACCAATAAAATTATTGAAAATCGATATGGTATCGATCAGAAATATTGTTTGTGACATTTTCCAACATTTTACACAAAGTTTTATTGCAAATATTAAGTTTTACAAACTTTTGAAAAATATTGAGTTTTCAATGCAAAAGTAAGCATTTCAAGCTAGTTTTTCAACGTTAAACACGGTAATTTCAAATTTGAATATGCTGTTTGAAATCATTAGAAAACCAATAAAATTATTGAAAATCGATATGGTATCGATCAGAAAATATTGTTTTTGACAATTTCCAACAGTTTACACAAAGTTTTATTGCAAATATTAAGTTTTACAAACTTTTGAAAAATATTGAATTTTCAATGCAAAAGTAAGCATTTGAAGCTAGTTTTTCAACGTTAAACACGGTAATTTCAAATTTGAATATGCTGTTTGAAATCATTAGAAAACCAATAAAATTATTGAAAATCGATATGGTATCGATCAGAAAATATTGTTTTTAACAATTTCCAACAGTTTACACAAAGTTTTATTGCAAATATTAAGTTTTACAATGTTTTGAAAAATATTGAGTTTTCAATGCAAAAGTAAGCATTTCAAGCTAATTTTTCAACGTTAAACACGGTAATTTCAAATTTGAATATGCTGTTTGAAATCATTAGAAAACCAATAAAATTATTGAAAATCGATATGGTATCGATCAGAAAATATTGTTTTTGACAATTTCCAACAGTTTACACAAAGTTTTATTGCAAATATTAAGTTTTACAAACTTTTGAAAAATATTGAATTTTCAATGCAAAAGTAAGCATTTCAAGCTAGTTTTTCAACGTTAAACACGGTAATTTCAAATTTGAATATGCTGTTTGAAATCATTAGAAAACCAATAAAATTATTGAAAATCGATATGGTATCGATCAGAAAATATTGTTTTTGACAATTTCCAACAGTTTACACAAAGTTTTATTGCAAATATTAAGTTTTACAAACTTTTGAAAAATATTGAATTTTCAATGCAAAAGTAAGCATTTCAAGCTAGTTTTTCAACGTTAAACACGGTAATTTCAAATTTGAATATGCTGTTTGAAACCATTAAAAAACCAATAAAATTATTGAAAATCGATATGGTATCGATCAGAAAATATTGTTTTTGACAATTTCCAACAGTTTACACAAAGTTTTATTGCAAATATTAAGTTTTACAAACTTTTGAAAAATATTGAGTTTTCAATGCAAAAGTAAGCATTTCAAGCTAGTTTTTCAACGTTAAACACGGTAATTTCAAATTTGAATATGCTGTTTGAAATCATTAGAAAACCAATAAAATTATTGAAAATCGATATGGTATCGATCAGAAATATTGTTTGTGACATTTTCCAACATTTTGCACAAAGTTTTATTGCAAATATTAAGTTTTACAAACTTTTGAAAAATATTGAGTTTTCAATGCAAAAGTAAGCATTTCAAGCTAGTTTTTCAACGTTAAACACGGTAATTTCAAATTTGAATATGCTGTTTGAAATCATTAGAAAACCAATAAAATTATTGAAAATCGATATGGTATCGATCAGAAAATATTGTTTTTGACAATTTCCAACAGTTTACACAAAGTTTTATTGCAAATATTAAGTTTTACAAACTTTTGAAAAATATTGAATTTTCAATGCAAAAGTAAGCATTTGAAGCTAGTTTTTCAACGTTAAACACGGTAATTTCAAATTTGAATATGCTGTTTGAAATCATTAGAAAACCAATAAAATTATTGAAAATCGATATGGTATCGATCAGAAAATATTGTTTTTGACAATTTCCAACAGTTTACACAAAGTTTTATTGCAAATATTAAGTTTTACAAAGTTTTGAAAAATATTGAGTTTTCAATGCAAAGTAAGCATTTCAAGCTAGTTTTTCAACGTTAAACACGGTAATTTCAAATTTGAATATGCTGTTTGAAATCATTAGAAAACCAATAAAATTATTGAAAATCGATATGGTATCGATCAGAAAATATTGTTTTTGACAATTTCCAACAGTTTACACAAAGTTTTATTGCAAATATTAAGTTTTACAAACTTTTGAAAAATATTGAATTTTCAATGCAAAAGTAAGCATTTGAAGCTAGTTTTTCAACGTTAAACACGGTAATTTCAAATTTGAATATGCTGTTTGAAATCATTAGAAAACCAATAAAATTATTGAAAATCGATATGGTATCGATCAGAAAATATTGTTTTTGACAATTTCCAACAGTTTACACAAAGTTTTATTGCAAATATTAAGTTTTACAAAGTTTTGAAAAATATTGAGTTTTCAATGCAAAAGTAAGCATTTCAAGCTAGTTTTTCAACGTTAAACACGGTAATTTCAAATTTGAATATGCTGTTTGAAATCATTAGAAAACCAATAAAATTATTGAAAATCGATATGGTATCGATCAGAAAATATTGTTTTTGACAATTTCCAACAGTTTACACAAAGTTTTATTGCAAATATTAAGTTTTACAAACTTTTGAAAAATATTGAATTTTCAATGCAAAAGTAAGCATTTCAAGCTAGTTTTTCAACGTTAAACACGGTAATTTCAAATTTGAATATGCTGTTTGAAATCATTAGAAAACCAATAAAATTATTGAAAATCGATATGGTATCGATCAGAAAATATTGTTTTTGACAATTTCCAACAGTTTACACAAAGTTTTATTGCAAATATTAAGTTTTACAAACTTTTGAAAAATATTGAATTTTCAATGCAAAAGTAAGCATTTCAAGCTAGTTTTTCACCGTTAAACACGGTAATTTCAAATTTGAATATGCTGTTTGAAATCATTAGAAAACCAATAAAATTATTGAAAATCGATATGGTATCGATCAGAAAATATTGTTTTTGACAATTTCCAACAGTTTACACAAAGTTTTATTGCAAATATTAAGTTTTACAAACTTTTGAAAAATATTGAGTTTTCAATGCAAAAGTAAGCATTTCAAGCTAGTTTTTCAACGTTAAACACGGTAATTTCAAATTTGAATATGCTGTTTGAAATCATTAGAAAACCAATAAAATTATTGAAAATCGATATGGTATCGATCAGAAATATTATTTGTGACATTTTCCAACATTTTGCACAAAGTTTTATTGCAAATATTAAGTTTTACAAACTTTTGAAAAATATTGAGTTTTCAATGCAAAAGTAAGCATTTCAAGCTAGTTTTTCAACGTTAAACACGGTAATTTCAAATTTGAATATGCTGTTTGAAATCATTAGAAAACCAATAAAATTATTGAAAATCGATATGGTATCGATCAGAAAATATTGTTTTTGACAATTTCCAACAGTTTACACAAAGTTTTATTGCAAATATTAAGTTTTACAAACTTTTGAAAAATATTGAATTTTCAATGCAAAAGTAAGCATTTGAAGCTAGTTTTTCAACGTTAAACACGGTAATTTCAAATTTGAATATGCTGTTTGAAATCATTAGAAAACCAATAAAATTATTGAAAATCGATATGGTATCGATCAGAAAATATTGTTTTTGACAATTTCCAACAGTTTACACAAAGTTTTATTGCAAATATTAAGTTTTACAAACTTTTGAAAAATATTGAGTTTTCAATGCAAAAGTAAGCATTTCAAGCTAGTTTTTCAACGTTAAACACGGTAATTTCAAATTTGAATATGCTGTTTGAAATCATTAGAAAACCAATAAAATTATTGAAAATCGATATGGTATCGATCAGAAAATATTGTTTTTGACAATTTCCAACAGTTTACACAAAGTTTTATTGCAAATATTAAGTTTTACAAACTTTTGAAAAATATTGAATTTTCAATGCAAAAGGAAGCATTTCAAACTAGTTTTTCAACGTTAAACACGGTAATTTCAAATTTGAATATGCTGTTTGAAATCATTAGAAAACCAATAAAATTATTGAAAATCGATATAGTATCGATCAGAAAATATTGTTTTTGACAATTTCCAACAGTTTACACAAAGTTTTATTGCAAATATTATGTTTTACAAACTTTTGAAAAATATTGAATTTTCAATGCAAAAGTAAGCATTTCAAGCTAGTTTTTCAACGTTAAACACGGTAATTTCAAATTTGAATATGCTGTTTGAAATCATTAGAAAACCAATAAAATTATTGAAAATCGATATGGTATCGATCAGAAAATATTGTTTTTGACAATTTCCAACAGTTTACACAAAGTTTTATTGCAAATATTAAGTTTTACAAACATTTGAAAAATATTGAGTTTTCAATGCAAAAGTAAGCATTTCAAGCTAGTTTTTCAACGTTAAACACGGTAATTTCAAATTTGAATATGCTGTTTGAAATCATTAGAAAACCAATAAAATTATTGAAAATCGATATGGTATCGATCAGAAAATATTGTTTTTGACAATTTCCAACAGTTTACACAAAGTTTTATTGCAAATATAAAGTTTTACAAACTTTTGAAAAATATTGAATTTTCAATGCAAAAGTAAGCATTTCAAGCTAGTTTTTCAACGTTAAACACGGTAATTTCAAATTTGAATATGCTGTTTGAAATCATTAGAAAACCAATAAAATTATTGAAAATCGATATGGTATCGATCAGAAAATATTGTTTTTGACAATTTCCAACAGTTTACACAAAGTTTTATTGCAAATATTAAGTTTTACAAACTTTTGAAAAATATTGAGTTTTCAATGCAAAAGTAAGCATTTCAAGCTAGTTTTTCAACGTTAAACACGGTAATTTCAAATTTGAATATGCTGTTTGAAATCATTAGAAAACCAATAAAATTATTGAAAATCGATATGGTATCGATCAGAAAATATTGTTTTTGACAATTTCCAACAGTTTACACAAAGTTTTATTGCAAATATTAAGTTTTACAAACTTTTGAAAAATATTGAATTTTCAATGCAAAAGTAAGCATTTGAAGCTAGTTTTTCAACGTTAAACACGGTAATTTCAAATTTGAATATGCTGTTTGAAATCATTAGAAAACCAATAAAATTATTGAAAATCGATATGGTATCGATCAGAAAATATTGTTTTTGACAATTTCCAACAGTTTACACAAAGTTTTATTGCAAATATTAAGTTTTACAAAGTTTTGAAAAATATTGAGTTTTCAATGCAAAGTAAGCATTTCAAGCTAGTTTTTCAACGTTAAACACGGTAATTTCAAATTTGAATATGCTGTTTGAAATCATTAGAAAACCAATAAAATTATTGAAAATCGATATGGTATCGATCAGAAAATATTGTTTTTGACAATTTCCAACAGTTTACACAAAGTTTTATTGCAAATATTAAGTTTTACAAACTTTTGAAAAATATTGAATTTTCAATGCAAAAGTAAGCATTTGAAGCTAGTTTTTCAACGTTAAACACGGTAATTTCAAATTTGAATATGCTGTTTGAAATCATTAGAAAACCAATAAAATTATTGAAAATCGATATGGTATCGATCAGAAAATATTGTTTTTGACAATTTCCAACAGTTTACACAAAGTTTTATTGCAAATATTAAGTTTTACAAAGTTTTGAAAAATATTGAGTTTTCAATGCAAAAGTAAGCATTTCAAGCTAGTTTTTCAACGTTAAACACGGTAATTTCAAATTTGAATATGCTGTTTGAAATCATTAGAAAACCAATAAAATTATTGAAAATCGATATGGTATCGATCAGAAAATATTGTTTTTGACAATTTCCAACAGTTTACACAAAGTTTTATTGCAAATATTAAGTTTTACAAACTTTTGAAAAATATTGAATTTTCAATGCAAAAGTAAGCATTTCAAGCTAGTTTTTCAACGTTAAACACGGTAATTTCAAATTTGAATATGCTGTTTGAAATCATTAGAAAACCAATAAAATTATTGAAAATCGATATGGTATCGATCAGAAAATATTGTTTTTGACAATTTCCAACAGTTTACACAAAGTTTTATTGCAAATATTAAGTTTTACAAACTTTTGAAAAATATTGAATTTTCAATGCAAAAGTAAGCATTTCAAGCTAGTTTTTCACCGTTAAACACGGTAATTTCAAATTTGAATATGCTGTTTGAAATCATTAGAAAACCAATAAAATTATTGAAAATCGATATGGTATCGATCAGAAAATATTGTTTTTGACAATTTCCAACAGTTTACACAAAGTTTTATTGCAAATATTAAGTTTTACAAACTTTTGAAAAATATTGAGTTTTCAATGCAAAAGTAAGCATTTCAAGCTAGTTTTTCAACGTTAAACACGGTAATTTCAAATTTGAATATGCTGTTTGAAATCATTAGAAAACCAATAAAATTATTGAAAATCGATATGGTATCGATCAGAAATATTATTTGTGACATTTTCCAACATTTTGCACAAAGTTTTATTGCAAATATTAAGTTTTACAAACTTTTGAAAAATATTGAGTTTTCAATGCAAAAGTAAGCATTTCAAGCTAGTTTTTCAACGTTAAACACGGTAATTTCAAATTTGAATATGCTGTTTGAAATCATTAGAAAACCAATAAAATTATTGAAAATCGATATGGTATCGATCAGAAAATATTGTTTTTGACAATTTCCAACAGTTTACACAAAGTTTTATTGCAAATATTAAGTTTTACAAACTTTTGAAAAATATTGAATTTTCAATGCAAAAGTAAGCATTTGAAGCTAGTTTTTCAACGTTAAACACGGTAATTTCAAATTTGAATATGCTGTTTGAAATCATTAGAAAACCAATAAAATTATTGAAAATCGATATGGTATCGATCAGAAAATATTGTTTTTGACAATTTCCAACAGTTTACACAAAGTTTTATTGCAAATATTAAGTTTTACAAACTTTTGAAAAATATTGAGTTTTCAATGCAAAAGTAAGCATTTCAAGCTAGTTTTTCAACGTTAAACACGGTAATTTCAAATTTGAATATGCTGTTTGAAATCATTAGAAAACCAATAAAATTATTGAAAATCGATATGGTATCGATCAGAAAATATTGTTTTTGACAATTTCCAACAGTTTACACAAAGTTTTATTGCAAATATTAAGTTTTACAAACTTTTGAAAAATATTGAGTTTTCAATGCAAAAGTAAGCATTTCAAGCTAGTTTTTCAACGTTAAACACGGTAATTTCAAATTTGAATATGCTGTTTGAAATCATTAGAAAACCAATAAAATTATTGAAAATCGATATGGTATCGATCAGAAAATATTGTTTTTGACAATTTCCAACAGTTTACACAAAGTTTTATTGCAAATATTAAGTTTTACAAACTTTTGAAAAATATTGAATTTTCAATGCAAAAGTAAGCATTTGAAGCTAGTTTTTCAACGTTAAACACGGTAATTTCAAATTTGAATATGCTGTTTGAAATCATTAGAAAACCAATAAAATTATTGAAAATCGATATGGTATCGATCAGAAAATATTGTTTTTGACAATTTCCAAAAGTTTACACAAAGTTTTATTGCAAATATTAAGTTTTACAAACTTTTGAAAAATATTGAGTTTTCAATGCAAAAGTAAGCATTTCAAGCTAGTTTTTCAACGTTAAACACGGTAATTTCAAATTTGAATATGCTGTTTGAAATCATTAGAAAACCAATAAAATTATTGAAAATCGATATGGTATCGATCAGAAAATATTGTTTTTGACAATTTCCAACAGTTTACACAAAGTTTTATTGCAAATATTAAGTTTTACAAACTTTTGAAAAATATTGATTTTTCAATGCAAAAGTAAGCATTTCAAGCTAGTTTCTCAACGTTAAACACGGTAATTTCAAATTTGAATATGCTGTTTGAAATCATTAGAAAACCAATAAAATTATTGAAAATCGATATGGTATCGATCAGAAAATATTGTTTGTGACAATTTCCAACAGTTTACACAAAGTTTTATTGCAAATATTAAGTTTTACAAACTTTTGAAAAATATTGAGTTTTCAATGCAAAAGTAAGCATTTCAAGCTAGTTTTTCAACGTTAAACACGGTAATTTCAAATTTGAATATGCTGTTTGAAATCATTAGAAAACCAATAAAATTATTGAAAATCGATATGGTATCGAACAGAAAATATTGTTTTTGACAATTTCCAACAGTTTACACAAAGTTTTATTGCAAATATTAAGTTTTACAAAGTTTTGAAAAATATTGAGTTTTCAATGCAAAAGTAAGCATTTCAAGCTAGTTTTTCAACGTTAAACACGGTAATTTCAAATTTGAATATGCTGTTTGAAATCATTAGAAAACCAATAAAATTATTGAAAATCGATATGGTATCGATCAGAAAATATTGTTTTTGACTATTTTCAACAGTTTACACAAAGTTTTATTGCAAATATTAAGTTTTACAAAGTTTTGAAAAATATTGAATTTTCAATGCAAAAGTAAGCATTTCAAGCTAGTTTTTCAACGTTAAACACGGTAATTTCAAATTTGAATATGCTGTTTGAAATCATTAGAAAACCAATAAAATTATTGAAAATCGATATGGTATCGATCAGAAAATATTGTTTTTGACAATTTCCAACAGTTTACACAAAGTTTTATTGCAAATATTAAGTTTTACAAACTTTTGAAAAATATTGAATTTTCAATGCAAAAGTAAGCATTTCAAACTAGTTTTTCAACGTTAAACACGGTAATTTCAAATTTGAATATGCTGTTTGAAATCATTAGAAAACCAATAAAATTATTGAAAATCGATATGGTATCGATCAGAAAATATTGTTTTTGACAATTTCCAACAGTTTACACAAAGTTTTATTGCAAATATTAAGTTTTACAAACTTTTGAAAAATATTGAATTTTCAATGCAAAAGTAAGCATTTCAAGCTAGTTTTTCAACGTTAAACACGGTAATTTCAAATTTGAATATGCTGTTTGAAATCATTAGAAAACCAATAAAATTATTGAAAATCGATATGGTATCGATCAGAAAATATTGTTTGTGACAATTTCCAACAGTTTACACAAAGTTTTATTGCAAATATTAAGTTTTACAAACTTTTGAAAAATATTGAGTTTTCAATGCAAAAGTAAGCATTTCAAGCTAGTTTTTCAACGTTAAACACGGTAATTTCAAATTTGAATATGCTGTTTGAAATCATTAGAAAACCAATAAAATTATTGAAAATCGATATGGTATCGATCAGAAAATATTGTTTTTGACAATTTCCAACAGTTTACACAAAGTTTTATTGCAAATATTAAGTTTTACAAACTTTTGAAAAATATTGAGTTTTCAATGCAAAAGTAAGCATTTCAAGCTAGTTTTTCAACGTTAAACACGGTAATTTCAAATTTGAATATGCTGTTTGAAATCATTAGAAAACCAATAAAATTATTGAAAATCGATATGGTATCGATCAGAAAATATTGTTTTTGACAATTTCCAACGGTTTACACAAAGTTTTATTGCAAATATTAAGTTTTACAAACTTTTGAAAAATATTGAATTTTCAATGCAAAAGTAAGCATTTCAAGCTAGTTTTTCAACGTTAAACACGGTAATTTCAAATTTGAATATGCTGTTTGAAATCATTAGAAAACCAATAAAATTATTGAAAATCGATATGGTATCGATCAGAAAATATTGTTTTTGACAATTTCCAACAGTTTACACAAAGTTTTATTGCAAATATTAAGTTTTACAAACTTTTGAAAAATATTGAGTTTTCAATGCAATAGTAATCATTTCAAGCTAGTTTTTCAACGTTAAACACGGTAATTTCAAATTTGAATATGCTGTTTGAAATCATTAGAAAACCAATAAAATTATTGAAAATCGATATGGTATCGATCAGAAAATATTGTTTTTGACAATTTCCAACAGTTTACACAAAGTTTTATTGCAAATATTAAGTTTTACAAACTTTTGAAAAATATTGAGTTTTCAATGCAAAAGTAAGCATTTCAAGCTAGTTTTTCAACGTTAAACACGGTAATTTCAAATTTGAATATGCTGTTTGAAATCATTAGAAAACCAATAAAATTATTGAAAATCGATATGGTATCGATCAGAAAATATTGTTTTTGACAATTTCCAACAGTTTACACAAAGTTTTATTGCAAATATTAAGTTTTACAAACTTTTGAAAAATATTGAGTTTTCAATGCAAAAGTAAGCATTTCAAGCTAGTTTTTCAACGTTAAACACGGTAATTTCAAATTTGAATATGCTGTTTGAAATCATTAGAAAACCAATAAAATTATTTGAAATCGATATGGTATCGATCAGAAAATATTGTTTTTGACAATTTCCAACGGTTTACACAAAGTTTTATTGAAAATATTAAGTTTTACAAACTTTTGAAAAATATTGAATTTTCAATGCAAAAGTAAGCATTTCAAGCTAGTTTTTCAACGTTAAACACGGTAATTTCAAATTTGAATATGCTGTTTGAAATCATTAGAAAACCAATAAAATTATTGAAAATCGATATGGTATCGATCAGAAAATATTGTTTTTGACAATTTCCAACAGTTTACACAAAGTTTTATTGCAAATATTAAGTTTTACAAACTTTTGAAAAATATTGAGTTTTCAATGCAAAAGTAAGCATTTCAAGCTAGTTTTTCAACGTTAAACACGGTAATTTCAAATTTGAATATGCTGTTTGAAATCATTAGAAAACCAATAAAATTATTGAAAATCGATATGGTATCGATCAGAAAATATTGTTTTTGACAATTTCCAACAGTTTACACAAAGTTTTATTGCAAATATTAAGTTTTACAAACTTTTGAACAATATTGAATTTTCAATGCAAAAGTAAGCATTTCAAGCTAGTTTTTCAACGTTAAACACGGTAATTTCAAATTTGAATATGCTGTTTGAAATCATTAGAAAACCAACAAAATTATTGAAAATCGATATGGTATCGATCAGAAAATATTGTTTTTGACAATTTCCAACAGTTTACACAAAGTTTTATTGCAAATATTAAGTTTTACAAACTTTTGAAAAATATTGAATTTTCAATGCAAAAGTAAGCATTTCAAGCTAGTTTTTCAACGTTAAACACGGTAATTTCAAATTTGAATATGCTGTTTGAAATCATTAGAAAACCAATAAAATTATTTGAAATCGATATGGTATCGATCAGAAAATATTGTTTTTGACAATTTCCAACGGTTTACACAAAGTTTTATTGCAAATATTAAGTTTTACAAACTTTTGAAAAATATTGAATTTTCAATGCAAAAGTAAGCATTTCAAGCTAGTTTTTCAACGTTAAACACGGTAATTTCAAATTTGAATATGCTGTTTGAAATCATTAGAAAACCAATAAAATTATTGAAAATCGATATGGTATCGATCAGAAAATATTGTTTTTGACAATTTCCAACAGTTTACACAAAGTTTTATTGCAAATATTAAGTTTTACAAACTTTTGAAAAATATTGAGTTTTCAATGCAAAAGTAAGCATTTCAAGCTAGTTTTTCAACGTTAAACACGGTAATTTCAAATTTGAATATGCTCTTTGAAATCATTAGAAAACCAATAAAATTATTGAAAATCGATATGGTATCGATCAGAAAATATTGTTTTTGACAATTTCCAACAGTTTACACAAAGTTTTATTGCAAATAATAAGTTTTACAAACTTTTGAGAAATATTGAATTTTCAATGCAAAAGTAAGCATTTCAAGCTAGTTTTTCAACGTTAAACACGGTAATTTCAAATTTGAATATGCTGTTTGAAATCATTAGAAAACCAATAAAATTATTTGAAATCGATATGGTATCGATCAGAAAATATTGTTTTTGACAATTTCCAACGGTTTACACAAAGTTTTATTGCAAATATTAAGTTTTACAAAGTTTTGAAAAATATTGAATTTTCAATGCAAAAGTAAGCATTTCAAGCTAGTTTTTCAACGTTAAACACGGTAATTTCAAATTTGAATATGCTGTTTGAAATCATTAGAAAACCAATAAAATTATTGAAAATCGATATGGTATCGATCAGAAAATATTGTTTTTGACAATTTCCAACAGTTTACACAAAGTTTTATTGCAAATATTAAGTTTTACAAACTTTTGAAAAATATTGAGTTTTCAATGCAAAAGTAAGCATTTCAAGCTAGTTTTTCAACGTTAAACACGGTAATTTCAAATTTGAATATGCTGTTTGAAATCATTAGAAAACCAATAAAATTATTGAAAATCGATATGGTATCGATCAGAAAATATTGTTTTTGACAATTTCCAACAGTTTACACAAAGTTTTATTGCAAATATTAAGTTTTACAAACTTTTGAACAATATTGAATTTTCAATGCAAAAGTAAGCATTTCAAGCTAGTTTTTCAACGTTAAACACGGTAATTTCAAATTTGAATATGCTGTTTGAAATCATTAGAAAACCAATAAAATTATTGAAAATCGATATGGTATCGATCAGAAAATATTGTTTTTGACAATTTCCAACAGTTTACACAAAGTTTTATTGCAAATATTAAGTTTTACAAACTTTTGAAAAATATTGAATTTTCAATGCAAAAGTAAGCATTTCAAGCTAGTTTTTCAACGTTAAACACGGTAATTTCAAATTTGAATATGCTCTTTGAAATCATTAGAAAACCAATAAAATTATTGAAAATCGATATGGTATCGATCAGAAAATATTGTTTTTGACAATTTCCAACAGTTTACACAAAGTTTTATTGCAAATATTAAGTTTTACAAACTTTTGAAAAATATTGAGTTTTCAATGCAAAAGTAAGCATTTCAAGCTAGTTTTTCAACGTTAAACACGGTAATTTCAAATTTGAATATGCTCTTTGAAATCATTAGAAAACCAATAAAATTATTGAAAATCTATGGTATCGATCAGAAAATATTGTTTTTGACAATTTCCAACAGTTTACACAAAGTTTTATTGCAAATATTAAGTTTTACAAACTTTTGAAAAATATTGAATTTTCAATGCAAAAGTAAGCATTTCAAGCTAGTTTTTCAACGTTAAACACGGTAATTTCAAATTTGAATATGCTGTTTGAAATCATTAGAAAACCAATAAAATTATTGAAAATCGATATGGTATCGATCAGAAAATATTGTTTTTGACAATTTCCAACAGTTTACACAAACTTTTATTGCAAATATTAAGTTTTACAAACTTTTGAAAAATATTGAATTTTCAATGCAAAAGTAAGCATTTCAAGCTAGTTTTTCAACGTTAAACACGGTAATTTCAAATTTGAATATGCTGTTTGAAATCATTAGAAAACCAATAAAATTATTGAAAATCGATATGGTATCGATCAGAAAATATTGTTTTTGACAATTTCCAACAGTTTACACAAAGTTTTATTGCAAATATTAAGTTTTACAAACTTTTGAAAAATATTGAGTTTTCAATGCAAAAGTAAGCATTTCAAGCTAGTTTTTCAACGTTAAACACGGTAATTTCAAATTTGAATATGCTGTTTGAAATCATTAGAAAACCAATAAAATTATTGAAAATCGATATGGTATCGATCAGAAAATATTGTTTTTGACAATTTCCAACAGTTTACACAAAGTTTTATTGCAAATATTAAGTTTTACAAACTTTTGAAAAATATTGAGTTTTCAATGCAAAAGTAAGCATTTCAAGCTAGTTTTTCAACGTTAAACACGGTAATTTCAAATTTGAATATGCTGTTTGAAATCATTAGAAAACCAATAAAATTATTGAAAATCGATATGGTATCGATCAGAAAATATTGTTTTTGACAATTTCCAACAGTTTACACAAAGTTTTATTGCAAATATTAAGTTTTACAAACTTTTGAAAAATATTGAATTTTCAATGCAAAAGTAAGCATTTCAAGCTAGTTTTTCAACGTTAAACACGGTAATTTCAAATTTGAATATGCTGTTTGAAATCATTAGAAAACCAATAAAATTATTGAAAATCGATATGGTATCGATCAGAAAATATTGTTTTTGACAATTTCCAACAGTTTACACAAAGTTTTATTGCAAATATTAAGTTTTACAAACTTTTGAAAAATATTGAATTTTCAATGCAAAAGTAAGCATTTCAAGCTAGTTTTTCAACGTTAAACACGGTAATTTCAAATTTGAATATGCTGTTTGAAATCATTAGAAAACCAATAAAATTATTGAAAATCGATATGGTATCGATCAGAAAATATTGTTTTTGACAATTTCCAACAGTTTACACAAAGTTTTATTGCAAATATTAAGTTTTACAAACTTTTGAAAAATATTGAATTTTCAATGCAAAAGTAAGCATTTCAAGCTAGTTTTTCAACGTTAAACACGGTAATTTCAAATTTGAATATGCTGTTTGAAATCATTAGAAAACCAATAAAATTATTGAAAATCGATATGGTATCGATCAGAAAATATTGTTTTTGACAATTTCCAACAGTTTACACAAAGTTTTATTGCAAATATTAAGTTTTACAAACTTTTGAAAAATATTGAGTTTTCAATGCAAAAGTAAGCATTTCAAGCTAGTTTTTCAACGTTAAACACGGTAATTTCAAATTTGAATATGCTGTTTGAAATCATTAGAAAACCAATAAAATTATTGAAAATCGATATGGTATCGATCAGAAAATATTGTTTTTGACAATTTCCAACAGTTTACACAAAGTTTTATTGCAAATATTAAGTTTTACACACTTTTGAAAAATATTGAGTTTTCAATGCAAAAGTAAGCATTTCAAGCTAGTTTTTCAACGTTAAACACGGTAATTTCAAATTTGAATATGCTGTTTGAAATCATTAGAAAACCAATAAAATTATTGAAAATCGATATGGTATCGATCAGAAAATATTGTTTTTGACAATTTCCAACAGTTTACACAAAGTTTTATTGCAAATATTAAGTTTTACAAACTTTTGAAAAATATTGAATTTTCAATGCAAAAGTAAGCATTTCAAGCTAGTTTTTCAACGTTAAACACGGTAATTTCAAATTTGAATATGCTGTTTGAAATCATTAGAAAACCAATAAAATTATTGAAAATCGATATGGTATCGATCAGAAAATATTGTTTTTGACAATTTCCAACAGTTTACACAAAGTTTTATTGCAAATATTAAGTTTTACAAACTTTTGAAAAATATTGAAATTTCAATGCAAAAGCAAGCAATTCAAGCTACTTTTCAACGTTAAACACGGTAATTTCAAATTTGAATATGCTGTTTGAAATCATTAGAAAACCAATAAAATTATTGAAAATCGATATGGTATCGATCAGAAAATATTGTTTTTGACAATTTCCAACAGTTTACACAAAGTTTTATTGCAAATATTAAGTTTTACAAACTTTTGAAAAATATTGAGTTTTCAATGCAAAAGTAAGCATTTCAAGCTAGTTTTTCAACGTTAAACACGGTAATTTCAAATTTGAATATGCTGTTTGAAATCATTAGAAAACCAATAAAATTATTGAAAATCGATATGGTATCGATCAGAAAATATTGTTTTTGACAATTTCCAACAGTTTACACAAAGTTTTATTGCAAATATTAAGTTTTACAAACTTTTGAAAAATATTGAGTTTTCAATGCAAAAGTAAGCATTTCAAGCTAGTTTTTCAACGTTAAACACGGTAATTTCAAATTTGAATATGCTGTTTGAAATCATTAGAAAACCAATAAAATTATTGAAAATCGATATGGTATCGATCAGAAAATATTGTTTTTGACAATTTCCAACAGTTTACACAAAGTTTTATTGCAAATATTAAGTTTTACAAACTTTTGAAAAATATTGAGTTTTCAATGCAAAAGTAAGCATTTCAAGCTAGTTTTTCAACGTTAAACACGGTAATTTCAAATTTGAATATGCTGTTTGAAATCATTAGAAAACCAATAAAATTATTGAAAATCGATATGGTATCGATCAGAAAATATTGTTTTTGACAATTTCCAACAGTTTACACAAAGTTTTATTGCAAATATTAAGTTTTACAAACTTTTGAAAAATATTGAATTTTCAATGCAAAAGTAAGCATTTCAAGCTAGTTTTTCAACGTTAAACACGGTAATTTCAAATTTGAATATGCTGTTTGAAATCATTAGAAAACCAATAAAATTATTGAAAATCGATATGGTATCGATCAGAAAATATTGTTTTTGACAATTTCCAACAGTTTACACAAAGTTTTATTGCAAATATTAAGTTTTACAAACTTTTGAAAAATATTGAATTTTCAATGCAAAAGTAAGCATTTCAAGCTAGTTTTTCAACGTTAAACACGGTAATTTCAAATTTGAATATGCTGTTTGAAATCATTAGAAAACCAATAAAATTATTGAAAATCGATATGGTATCGATCAGAAAATATTGTTTTTGACAATTTCCAACAGTTTACACAAAGTTTTATTGCAAATATTAAGTTTTACAAACTTTTGAAAAATATTGAATTTTCAATGCAAAAGTAAGCATTTCAAGCTAGTTTTTCAACGTTAAACACGGTAATTTCAAATTTGAATATGCTGTTTGAAATCATTAGAAAACCAATAAAATTATTGAAAATCGATATGGTATCGATCAGAAAATATTGTTTTTGACAATTTCCAACAGTTTACACAAAGTTTTATTGCAAATATTAAGTTTTACAAACTTTTGAAAAATATTGAGTTTTCAATGCAAAAGTAAGCATTTCAAGCTAGTTTTTCAACGTTAAACACGGTAATTTCAAATTTGAATATGCTGTTTGAAATCATTAGAAAACCAATAAAATTATTGAAAATCGATATGGTATCGATCAGAAAATATTGTTTTTGACAATTTCCAACAGTTTACACAAAGTTTTATTGCAAATATTAAGTTTTACAAACTTTTGAAAAATATTGAATTTTCAATTCAAAAGTAAGCATTTCAAGCTAGTTTTTCAACGTTAAACACGGTAATTTCAAATTTGAATATGCTGTTTGAAATCATTAGAAAACCAATAAAATTATTGAAAATCGATATGGTATCGATCAGAAAATATTGTTTTTGACAATTTCCAACAGTTTACACAAAGTTTTATTGCAAATATTAAGTTTTACAAACTTTTGAAAAATATTGAATTTTCAATGCAAAAGTAAGCATTTCAAGCTAGTTTTTCAACGTTAAACACGGTAATTTCAAATTTGAATATGCTGTTTGAAATCATTAGAAAACCAATAAAATTATTGAAAATCGATATGGTATCGATCAGAAAATATTGTTTTTGACAATTTCCAACAGTTTACACAAAGTTTTATTGCAAATATTAAGTTTTACAAACTTTTGAAAAATATTGAAATTTCAATGCAAAAGCAAGCAATTCAAGCTACTTTTCAACGTTAAACACGGTAATTTCAAATTTGAATATGCTGTTTGAAATCATTAGAAAACCAATAAAATTATTGAAAATCGATATGGTATCGATCAGAAAATATTGTTTTTGACAATTTTCAACAGTTTACACAAAGTTTTATTGCAAATATTAAGTTTTACAAACTTTTGAAAAATATTGAATTTTCAATGCAAAAGTAAGCATTTCAAGCTAGTTTTTCAACGTTAAACACGGTAATTTCAAATTTGAATATGCTGTTTGAAATCATTAGAAAACCAATAAAATTATTGAAAATCGATATGGTATCGATCAGAAAATATTGTTTTTGACAATTTCCAACAGTTTACACAAAGTTTTATTGCAAATATTAAGTTTTACAAACTTTTGAAAAATATTGAATTTTCAATGCAAAAGTAAGCATTTCAAGCTAGTTTTTCAACGTTAAACACGGTAATTTCAAATTTGAATATGCTGTTTGAAATCATTAGAAAACCAATAAAATTATTGAAAATCGATATGGTATCGATCAGAAAATATTGTTTTTGACAATTTCCAACAGTTTACACAAAGTTTTATTGCAAATATTAAGTTTTACAAACTTTTGAAAAATATTGAGTTTTCAATGCAAAAGTAAGCATTTCAAGCTAGTTTTTCAACGTTAAACACGGTAATTTCAAATTTGAATATGCTGTTTGAAATCATTAGAAAACCAATAAAATTATTGAAAATCGATATGGTATCGATCAGAAAATATTGTTTTTGACAATTTCCAACAGTTTACACAAAGTTTTATTGCAAATATTAAGTTTTACAAACTTTTGAAAAATATTAAATTTTCAATGCAAAAGTAAGCATTTCAAGCTAGTTTTTCAACGTTAAACACGGTAATTTCAAATTTGAATATGCTGTTTGAAATCATTAGAAAACCAATAAAATTATTGAAAATCGATATGGTATCGATCAGAAAATATTGTTTTTGACAATTTCCAACAGTTTACACAAAGTTTTATTGCAAATATTAAGTTTTACAAACTTTTGAAAAATATTGAATTTTCAATGCAAAAGTAAGCATTTCAAGCTAGTTTTTCAACGTTAAACACGGTAATTTCAAATTTGAATATGCTGTTTGAAATCATTAGAAAACCAATAAAATTATTGAAAATCGATATGGTATCGATCAGAAAATATTGTTTTTGACAATTTCCAACAGTTTACACAAAGTTTTATTGCAAATATTAAGTTTTACAAACTTTTGAAAAATATTGAAATTTCAATGCAAAAGCAAGCAATTCAAGCTACTTTTCAACGTTAAACACGGTAATTTCAAATTTGAATATGCTGTTTGAAATCATTAGAAAACCAATAAAATTATTGAAAATCGATATGGTATCGATCAGAAAATATTGTTTTTGACAATTTCCAACAGTTTACACAAAGTTTTATTGCAAATATTAAGTTTTACAAACTTTTGAAAAATATTGAAATTTCAATGCAAAAGCAAGCAATTCAAGCTACTTTTCAACGTTAAACACGGTAATTTCAAATTTGAATATGCTGTTTGAAATCATTAGAAAACCAATAAAATTATTGAAAATCGATATGGTATCGATCAGAAAATATTGTTTTTGACAATTTTCAACAGTTTACACAAAGTTTTATTGCAAATATTAAGTTTTACAAACTTTTGAAAAATATTGAATTTTCAATGCAAAAGTAAGCATTTCAAGCTAGTTTTTCAACGTTAAACACGGTAATTTCAAATTTGAATATGCTGTTTGAAATCATTAGAAAACCAATAAAATTATTGAAAATCGATATGGTATCGATCAGAAAATATTGTTTTTGACAATTTCCAACAGTTTACACAAAGTTTTATTGCAAATATTAAGTTTTACAAACTTTTGAAAAATATTGAATTTTCAATGCAAAAGTAAGCATTTCAAGCTAGTTTTTCAACGTTAAACACGGTAATTTCAAATTTGAATATGCTGTTTGAAATCATTAGAAAACCAATAAAATTATTGAAAATCGATATGGTATCGATCAGAAAATATTGTTTTTGACAATTTCCAACAGTTTACACAAAGTTTTATTGCAAATATTAAGTTTTACAAACTTTTGAAAAATATTGAGTTTTCAATGCAAAAGTAAGCATTTCAAGCTAGTTTTTCAACGTTAAACACGGTAATTTCAAATTTGAATATGCTGTTTGAAATCATTAGAAAACCAATAAAATTATTGAAAATCGATATGGTATCGATCAGAAAATATTGTTTTTGACAATTTCCAACAGTTTACACAAAGTTTTATTGCAAATATTAAGTTTTACAAACTTTTGAAAAATATTAAATTTTCAATGCAAAAGTAAGCATTTCAAGCTAGTTTTTCAACGTTAAACACGGTAATTTCAAATTTGAATATGCTGTTTGAAATCATTAGAAAACCAATAAAATTATTGAAAATCGATATGGTATCGATCAGAAAATATTGTTTTTGACAATTTCCAACAGTTTACACAAAGTTTTATTGCAAATATTAAGTTTTACAAACTTTTGAAAAATATTGAATTTTCAATGCAAAAGTAAGCATTTCAAGCTAGTTTTTCAACGTTAAACACGGTAATTTCAAATTTGAATATGCTGTTTGAAATCATTAGAAAACCAATAAAATTATTGAAAATCGATATGGTATCGATCAGAAAATATTGTTTTTGACAATTTCCAACAGTTTACACAAAGTTTTATTGCAAATATTAAGTTTTACAAACTTTTGAAAAATATTGAAATTTCAATGCAAAAGCAAGCAATTCAAGCTACTTTTCAACGTTAAACACGGTAATTTCAAATTTGAATATGCTGTTTGAAATCATTAGAAAACCAATAAAATTATTGAAAATCGATATGGTATCGATCAGAAAATATTGTTTTTGACAATTTCCAACAGTTTACACAAAGTTTTATTGCAAATATTAAGTTTTACAAACTTTTGAAAAATATTGAGTTTTCAATGCAAAAGTAAGCATTTCAAGCTAGTTTTTCAACGTTAAACACGGTAATTTCAAATTTGAATATGCTGTTTGAAATCATTAGAAAACCAATAAAATTATTGAAAATCGATATGGTATCGATCAGAAAATATTGTTTTTGACAATTTCCAACAGTTTACACAAAGTTTTATTGCAAATATTAAGTTTTACAAACTTTTGAAAAATATTGAGTTTTCAATGCAAAAGTAAGCATTTCAAGCTAGTTTTTCAACGTTAAACACGGTAATTTCAAATTTGAATATGCTGTTTGAAATCATTAGAAAACCAATAAAATTATTGAAAATCGATATGGTATCGATCAGAAAATATTGTTTTTGACAATTTCCAACAGTTTACACAAAGTTTTATTGCAAATATTAAGTTTTACAAACTTTTGAAAAATATTGAATTTTCAATGCAAAAGTAAGCATTTCAAGCTAGTTTTTCAACGTTAAACACGGTAATTTCAAATTTGAATATGCTGTTTGAAATCATTAGAAAACCAATAAAATTATTGAAAATCGATATGGTATCGATCAGAAAATATTGTTTTTGACAATTTCCAACAGTTTACACAAAGTTTTATTGCAAATATTAAGTTTTACAAACTTTTGAAAAATATTGAATTTTCAATGCAAAAGTAAGCATTTCAAGCTAGTTTTTCAACGTTAAACACGGTAATTTCAAATTTGAATATGCTGTTTGAAATCATTAGAAAACCAATAAAATTATTGAAAATCGATATGGTATCGATCAGAAAATATTGTTTTTGACAATTTCCAACAGTTTACACAAAGTTTTATTGCAAATATTAAGTTTTACAAACTTTTGAAAAATATTGAAATTTCAATGCAAAAGCAAGCAATTCAAGCTACTTTTCAACGTTAAACACGGTAATTTCAAATTTGAATATGCTGTTTGAAATCATTAGAAAACCAATAAAATTATTGAAAATCGATATGGTATCGATCAGAAAATATTGTTTTTGACAATTTCCAACAGTTTACACAAAGTTTTATTGCAAATATTAAGTTTTACAAACTTTTGAAAAATATTGAGTTTTCAATGCAAAAGTAAGCATTTCAAGCTAGTTTTTCAACGTTAAACACGGTAATTTCAAATTTGAATATGCTGTTTGAAATCATTAGAAAACCAATAAAATTATTGAAAATCGATATGGTATCGATCAGAAAATATTGTTTTTGACAATTTCCAACAGTTTACACAAAGTTTTATTGCAAATATTATGTTTTACAAACTTTTGAAAAATATTGAATTTTCAATGCAAAAGTAAGCATTTCAAGCTAGTTTTTCAACGTTAAACACGGTAATTTCAAATTTGAATATGCTGTTTGAAATCATTAGAAAACCAATAAAATTATTGAAAATCGATATGGTATCGATCAGAAAATATTGTTTTTGACAATTTCCAACACTTTACACAAAGTTTTATTGCAAATATTAAGTTTTACAAACTTTTGAAAAATATTGAATTTTCAATGCAAATGTAAGCATTTCAAGCTAGTTTTTCAACGTTAAACACGGTAATTTCAAATTTGAATATGCTGTTTGAAATCATTAGAAAACCAATAAAATTATTGAAAATCGATATGGTATCGATCAGAAAATATTGTTTTTGACAATTTCCAACAGTTTACACAAAGTTTTATTGCAAATATTAAGTTTTACAAACTTTTGAAAAATATTGAGTTTTCAATGCAAAAGTAAGCATTTCAAGCTAGTTTTTCAACGTTAAACACGGTAATTTCAAATTTGAATATGCTGTTTGAAATCATTAGAAAACCAATAAAATTATTGAAAATCGATATGGTATCGATCAGAAAATATTGTTTTTGACAATTTCCAACAGTTTACACAAACTTTTATTGCAAATATTAAGTTTTACAAACTTTTGAAAAATATTGAAATTTCAATGCAAAAGCAAGCAATTCAAGCTACTTTTCAACGTTAAACACGGTAATTTCAAATTTGAATATGCTGTTTGAAATCATTAGAAAACCAATAAAATTATTGAAAATCGATATGGTATCGATCAGAAAATATTGTTTTTGACAATTTCCAACAGTTTACACAAAGTTTTATTGCAAATATTAAGTTTTACAAACTTTTGAAAAATATTGAGTTTTCAATGCAAAAGTAAGCATTTCAAGCTAGTTTTTCAACGTTAAACACGGTAATTTCAAATTTGAATATGCTGTTTGAAATCATTAGAAAACCAATAAAATTATTGAAAATCGATATGGTATCGATCAGAAAATATTGTTTTTGACAATTTCCAACAGTTTACACAAAGTTTTATTGCAAATATTAAGTTTTACAAACTTTTGAAAAATATTGAAATTTCAATGCAAAAGCAAGCAATTCAAGCTACTTTTCAACGTTAAACACGGTAATTTCAAATTTGAATATGCTGTTTGAAATCATTAGAAAACCAATAAAATTATTGAAAATCGATATGGTATCGATCAGAAAATATTGTTTTTGAGAATTTCCAACAGTTTACACAAAGTTTTATTGCAAATATTAAGTTTTACAAACTTTTGAAAAATATTGAGTTTTCAATGCAAAAGTAAGCATTTCAAGCTAGTTTTTCAACGTTAAACACGGTAATTTCAAATTTGAATATGCTGTTTGAAATCATTAGAAAACCAATAAAATTATTGAAAATCGATATGGTATCGATCAGAAAATATTGTTTTTGACAATTTCCAACAGTTTACACAAAGTTTTATTGCAAATATTAAGTTTTACAAACTTTTGAAAAATATTGAATTTTCAATGCAAAAGTAAGCATTTCAAGCTAGTTTTTCAACGTTAAACACGGTAATTTCAAATTTGAATATGCTGTTTGAAATCATTAGAAAACCAATAAAATTATTGAAAATCGATATGGTATCGATCAGAAAATATTGTTTTTGACAATTTCCAACAGTTTACACAAAGTTTTATTGCAAATATTAAGTTTTACAAACTTTTGAAAAATATTGAATTTTCAATGCAAAAGTAAGCATTTCAAGCTAGTTTTTCAACGTTAAACACGGTAATTTCAAATTTGAATATGCTGTTTGAAATCATTAGAAAACCAATAAAATTATTGAAAATCGATATGGTATCGATCAGAAAATATTGTTTTTGACAATTTCCAACAGTTTACACAAAGTTTTATTGCAAATATTAAGTTTTACAAACTTTTGAAAAATATTGAGTTTTCAATGCAAAAGTAAGCATTTCAAGCTAGTTTTTCAACGTTAAACACGGTAATTTCAAATTTGAATATGCTGTTTGAAATCATTAGAAAACCAATAAAATTATTGAAAATCGATATGGTATCGATCAGAAAATATTGTTTTTGACAATTTCCAACAGTTTACACAAAGTTTTATTGCAAATATTAAGTTTTACAAACTTTTGAAAAATATTGAAATTTCAATGCAAAAGCAAGCAATTCAAGCTACTTTTCAACGTTAAACACGGTAATTTCAAATTTGAATATGCTGTTTGAAATCATTAGAAAACCAATAAAATTATTGAAAATCGATATGGTATCGATCAGAAAATATTGTTTTTGACAATTTCCAACAGTTTACACAAAGTTTTATTGCAAATATTAAGTTTTACAAACTTTTGAAAAATATTGAGTTTTCAATGCAAAAGTAAGCATTTCAAGCTAGTTTTTCAACGTTAAACACGGTAATTTCAAATTTGAATATGCTGTTTGAAATCATTAGAAAACCAATAAAATTATTGAAAATCGATATGGTATCGATCAGAAAATATTGTTTTTGACAATTTCCAACAGTTTACACAAAGTTTTATTGCAAATATTAAGTTTTACAAACTTTTGAAAAATATTGAGTTTTCAATGCAAAAGTAAGCATTTCAAGCTAGTTTTTCAACGTTAAACACGGTAATTTCAAATTTGAATATGCTGTTTGAAATCATTAGAAAACCAATAAAATTATTGAAAATCGATATGGTATCGATCAGAAAATATTGTTTTTGACAATTTCCAACAGTTTACACAAAGTTTTATTGCAAATATTAAGTTTTACAAACTTTTGAAAAATATTGAATTTTCAATGCAAAAGTAAGCATTTCAAGCTAGTTTTTCAACGTTAAACACGGTAATTTCAAATTTGAATATGCTGTTTGAAATCATTAGAAAACCAATAAAATTATTGAAAATCGATATGGTATCGATCAGAAAATATTGTTTTTGACAATTTCCAACAGTTTACACAAAGTTTTATTGCAAATATTAAGTTTTACAAACTTTTGAAAAATATTGAAATTTCAATGCAAAAGCAAGCAATTCAAGCTACTTTTCAACGTTAAACACGGTAATTTCAAATTTGAATATGCTGTTTGAAATCATTAGAAAACCAATAAAATTATTGAAAATCGATATGGTATCGATCAGAAAATATTGTTTTTGACAATTTCCAACAGTTTACACAAAGTTTTATTGCAAATATTAAGTTTTACAAACTTTTGAAAAATATTGAATTTTCAATGCAAAAGTAAGCATTTCAAGCTAGTTTTTCAACGTTAAACACGGTAATTTCAAATTTGAATATGCTGTTTGAAATCATTAGAAAACCAATAAAATTATTGAAAATCGATATGGTATCGATTAGAAAATATTGTTTTTGACAATTTCCAACAGTTTACACAAAGTTTTATTGCAAATATTAAGTTTTACAAACTTTTGAAAAATATTGAATTTTCAATGCAAAAGTAAGCATTTCAAGCTAGTTTTTCATCGTTAAACACGGTAATTTCAAATTTGAATATGCTGTTTGAAATCATTAGAAAACCAATAAAATTATTGAAAATCGATATGGTATCGATCAGAAAATATTGTTTTTGACAATTTCCAACAGTTTACACAAAGTTTTATTGCAAATATTAAGTTTTACAAACTTTTGAAAAATATTGAATTTTCAATGCAAAAGTAAGCATTTCAAGCTAGTTTTTCAACGTTAAACACGGTAATTTCAAATTTGAATATGCTGTTTGAAATCATTAGAAAACCAATAAAATTATTGAAAATCGATATGGTATCGATCAGAAAATATTGTTTTTGACAATTTCCAACAGTTTACACAAAGTTTTATTGCAAATATTAAGTTTTACAAACTTTTGAAAAATATTGAGTTTTCAATGCAAAAGTAAGCATTTCAAGCTAGTTTTTCAACGTTAAACACGGTAATTTCAAATTTGAATATGCTGTTTGAAATCATTAGAAAACCAATAAAATTATTGAAAATCGATATGGTATCGATCAGAAAATATTGTTTTTGACAATTTCCAACAGTTTACACAAAGTTTTATTGCAAATATTAAGTTTTACAAACTTTTGAAAAATATTGAAATTTCAATGCAAAAGCAAGCAATTCAAGCTACTTTTCAACGTTAAACACGGTAATTTCAAATTTGAATATGCTGTTTGAAATCATTAGAAAACCAATAAAATTATTGAAAATCGATATGGTATCGATCAGAAAATATTGTTTTTGACAATTTCCAACAGTTTACACAAACTTTTATTGCAAATATTAAGTTTTACAAACTTTTGAAAAATATTGAAATTTCAATGCAAAAGCAAGCAATTCAAGCTACTTTTCAACGTTAAACACGGTAATTTCAAATTTGAATATGCTGTTTGAAATCATTAGAAAACCAATAAAATTATTGAAAATCGATATGGTATCGATCAGAAAATATTGTTTTTGACAATTTCCAACAGTTTACACAAAGTTTTATTGCAAATATTAAGTTTTACAAACTTTTGAAAAATATTGAGTTTTCAATGCAAAAGTAAGCATTTCAAGCTAGTTTTTCAACGTTAAACACGGTAATTTCAAATTTGAATATGCTGTTTGAAATCATTAGAAAACCAATAAAATTATTGAAAATCGATATGGTATCGATCAGAAAATATTGTTTTTGACAATTTCCAACAGTTTACACAAAGTTTTATTGCAAATATTAAGTTTTACAAACTTGTGAAAAATATTGAAATTTCAATGCAAAAGCAAGCAATTCAAGCTACTTTTCAACGTTAAACACGGTAATTTCAAATTTGAATATGCTGTTTGAAATCATTAGAAAACCAATAAAATTATTGAAAATCGATATGGTATCGATCAGAAAATATTGTTTTTGACAATTTCCAACAGTTTACACAAAGTTTTATTGCAAATATTAAGTTTTACAAACTTTTGAAAAATATTGAGTTTTCAATGCAAAAGTAAGCATTTCAAGCTAGTTTTTCAACGTTAAACACGGTAATTTCAAATTTGAATATGCTGTTTGAAATCATTAGAAAACCAATAAAATTATTGAAAATCGATATGGTATCGATCAGAAAATATTGTTTTTGACAATTTCCAACAGTTTACACAAAGTTTTATTGCAAATATTAAGTTTTACAAACTTTTGAAAAATATTGAATTTTCAATGCAAAAGTAAGCATTTCAAGCTAGTTTTTCAACGTTAAACACGGTAATTTCAAATTTGAATATGCTGTTTGAAATCATTAGAAAACCAATAAAATTATTGAAAATCGATATGGTATCGATCAGAAAATATTGTTTTTGACAATTTCCAACAGTTTACACAAAGTTTTATTGCAAATATTAAGTTTTACAAACTTTTGAAAAATATTGAATTTTCAATGCAAAAGTAAGCATTTCAAGCTAGTTTTTCAACGTTAAACACGGTAATTTCAAATTTGAATATGCTGTTTGAAATCATTAGAAAACCAATAAAATTATTGAAAATCGATATGGTATCGATCAGAAAATATTGTTTTTGACAATTTCCAACAGTTTACACAAAGTTTTATTGCAAATATTAAGTTTTACAAACTTTTGAAAAATATTGAGTTTTCAATGCAAAAGTAAGCATTTCAAGCTAGTTTTTCAACGTTAAACACGGTAATTTCAAATTTGAATATGCTGTTTGAAATCATTAGAAAACCAATAAAATTATTGAAAATCGATATGGTATCGATCAGAAAATATTGTTTTTGACAATTTCCAACAGTTTACACAAAGTTTTATTGCAAATATTAAGTTTTACAAACTTTTGAAAAATATTGAAATTTCAATGCAAAAGCAAGCAATTCAAGCTACTTTTCAACGTTAAACACGGTAATTTCAAATTTGAATATGCTGTTTGAAATCATTAGAAAACCAATAAAATTATTGAAAATCGATATGGTATCGATCAGAAAATATTGTTTTTGACAATTTCCAACAGTTTACACAAAGTTTTATTGCAAATATTAAGTTTTACAAACTTTTGAAAAATATTGAATTTTCAATGCAAAAGTAAGCATTTCAAGCTAGTTTTTCAACGTTAAACACGGTAATTTCAAATTTGAATATGCTGTTTGAAATCATTAGAAAACCAATAAAATTATTGAAAATCGATATGGTATCGATTAGAAAATATTGTTTTTGACAATTTCCAACAGTTTACACAAAGTTTTATTGCAAATATTAAGTTTTACAAACTTTTGAAAAATATTGAATTTTCAATGCAAAAGTAAGCATTTCAAGCTAGTTTTTCAACGTTAAACACGGTAATTTCAAATTTGAATATGCTGTTTGAAATCATTAGAAAACCAATAAAATTATTGAAAATCGATATGGTATCGATCAGAAAATATTGTTTTTGACAATTTCCAACAGTTTACACAAAGTTTTATTGCAAATATTAAGTTTTACAAACTTTTGAAAAATATTGAGTTTTCAATGCAAAAGTAAGCATTTCAAGCTTGTTTTTCAACGTTAAACACGGTAATTTCAAATTTGAATATGCTGTTTGAAATCATTAGAAAACCAATAAAATTATTGAAAATCGATATGGTATCGATCAGAAAATATTGTTTTTGACAATTTCCAACAGTTTACACAAAGTTTTATTGCAAATATTAAGTTTTACAAACTTTTGAAAAATATTGAAATTTCAATGCAAAAGCAAGCAATTCAAGCTACTTTTCAACGTTAAACACGCTAATTTCAAATTTGAATATGCTGTTTGAAATCATTAGAAAACCAATAAAATTATTGAAAATCGATATGGTATCGATCAGAAAATATTGTTTTTGACAATTTCCAACAGTTTACACAAAGTTTTATTGCAAATATTAAGTTTTACAAACTTTTGAAAAATATTGAGTTTTCAATGCAAAAGTAAGCATTTCAAGCTAGTTTTTCAACGTTAAACACGGTAATTTCAAATTTGAATATGCTGTTTGAAATCATTAGAAAACCAATAAAATTATTGAAAATCGATATGGTATCGATCAGAAAATATTGTTTTTGACAATTTCCAACAGTTTACACAAAGTTTTATTGCAAATATTAAGTTTTACAAACTTTTGAAAAATATTGAGTTTTCAATGCAAAAGTAAGCATTTCAAGCTAGTTTTTCAACGTTAAACACGGTAATTTCAAATTTGAATATGCTGTTTGAAATCATTAGAAAACCAATAAAATTATTGAAAATCGATATGGTATCGATCAGAAAATATTGTTTTTGACAATTTCCAACAGTTTACACAAAGTTTTATTGCAAATATTAAGTTTTACAAACTTTTGAAAAATATTGAATTTTCAATGCAAAAGTAAGCATTTCAAGCTAGTTTTTCAACGTTAAACACGGTAATTTCAAATTTGAATATGCTGTTTGAAATCATTAGAAAACCAATAAAATTATTGAAAATCGATATGGTATCGATCAGAAAATATTGTTTTTGACAATTTCCAACAGTTTACACAAAGTTTTATTGCAAATATTAAGTTTTACAAACTTTTGAAAAATATTGAATTTTCAATGCAAAAGTAAGCATTTCAAGCTAGTTTTTCAACGTTAAACACGGTAATTTCAAATTTGAATATGCTGTTTGAAATCATTAGAAAACCAATAAAATTATTGAAAATCGATATGGTATCGATCAGAAAATATTGTTTTTGACAATTTCCAACAGTTTACACAAAGTTTTATTGCAAATATTAAGTTTTACAAACTTTTGAAAAATATTGAAATTTCAATGCAAAAGCAAGCAATTCAAGCTACTTTTCATCGTTAAACACGGTAATTTCAAATTTGAATATGCTGTTTGAAATCATTAGAAAACCAATAAAATTATTGAAAATCGATATGGTATCGATCAGAAAATATTGTTTTTGACAATTTCCAACAGTTTACACAAAGTTTTATTGCAAATATTAAGTTTTACAAACTTTTGAAAAATATTGAATTTTCAATGCAAAAGTAAGCATTTCAAGCTAGTTTTTCAACGTTAAACACGGTAATTTCAAATTTGAATATGCTGTTTGAAATCATTAGAAAACCAATAAAATTATTGAAAATCGATATGGTATCGATTAGAAAATATTGTTTTTGACAATTTCCAACAGTTTACACAAAGTTTTATTGCAAATATTAAGTTTTACAAACTTTTGAAAAATATTGAATTTTCAATGCAAAAGTAAGCATTTCAAGCTAGTTTTTCAACGTTAAACACGGTAATTTCAAATTTGAATATGCTGTTTGAAATCATTAGAAAACCAATAAAATTATTGAAAATCGATATGGTATCGATCAGAAAATATTGTTTTTGACAATTTCCAACAGTTTACACAAAGTTTTATTGCAAATATTAAGTTTTACAAACTTTTGAAAAATATTGAGTTTTCAATGCAAAAGTAAGCATTTCAAGCTTGTTTTTCAACGTTAAACACGGTAATTTCAAATTTGAATATGCTGTTTGAAATCATTAGAAAACCAATAAAATTATTGAAAATCGATATGGTATCGATCAGAAAATATTGTTTTTGACAATTTCCAACAGTTTACACAAAGTTTTATTGCAAATATTAAGTTTTACAAACTTTTGAAAAATATTGAAATTTCAATGCAAAAGCAAGCAATTCAAGCTACTTTTCAACGTTAAACACGCTAATTTCAAATTTGAATATGCTGTTTGAAATCATTAGAAAACCAATAAAATTATTGAAAATCGATATGGTATCGATCAGAAAATATTGTTTTTGACAATTTCCAACAGTTTACACAAAGTTTTATTGCAAATATTAAGTTTTACAAACTTTTGAAAAATATTGAGTTTTCAATGCAAAAGTAAGCATTTCAAGCTAGTTTTTCAACGTTAAACACGGTAATTTCAAATTTGAATATGCTGTTTGAAATCATTAGAAAACCAATAAAATTATTGAAAATCGATATGGTATCGATCAGAAAATATTGTTTTTGACAATTTCCAACAGTTTACACAAAGTTTTATTGCAAATATTAAGTTTTACAAACTTTTGAAAAATATTGAGTTTTCAATGCAAAAGTAAGCATTTCAAGCTAGTTTTTCAACGTTAAACACGGTAATTTCAAATTTGAATATGCTGTTTGAAATCATTAGAAAACCAATAAAATTATTGAAAATCGATATGGTATCGATCAGAAAATATTGTTTTTGACAATTTCCAACAGTTTACACAAAGTTTTATTGCAAATATTAAGTTTTACAAACTTTTGAAAAATATTGAATTTTCAATGCAAAAGTAAGCATTTCAAGCTAGTTTTTCAACGTTAAACACGGTAATTTCAAATTTGAATATGCTGTTTGAAATCATTAGAAAACCAATAAAATTATTGAAAATCGATATGGTATCGATCAGAAAATATTGTTTTTGACAATTTCCAACAGTTTACACAAAGTTTTATTGCAAATATTAAGTTTTACAAACTTTTGAAAAATATTGAATTTTCAATGCAAAAGTAAGCATTTCAAGCTAGTTTTTCAACGTTAAACACGGTAATTTCAAATTTGAATATGCTGTTTGAAATCATTAGAAAACCAATAAAATTATTGAAAATCGATATGGTATCGATCAGAAAATATTGTTTTTGACAATTTCCAACAGTTTACACAAAGTTTTATTGCAAATATTAAGTTTTACAAACTTTTGAAAAATATTGAAATTTCAATGCAAAAGCAAGCAATTCAAGCTACTTTTCAACGTTAAACACGGTAATTTCAAATTTGAATATGCTGTTTGAAATCATTAGAAAACCAATAAAATTATTGAAAATCGATATGGTATCGATCAGAAAATATTGTTTTTGACAATTTCCAACAGTTTACACAAAGTTTTATTGCAAATATTAAGTTTTACAAACTTTTGAAAAATATTGAGTTTTCAATGCAAAAGTAAGCATTTCAAGCTAGTTTTTCAACGTTAAACACGGTAATTTCAAATTTGAATATGCTGTTTGAAATCATTAGAAAACCAATAAAATTATTGAAAATCGATATGGTATCGATCAGAAAATATTGTTTTTGACAATTTCCAACAGTTTACACAAAGTTTTATTGCAAATATTAAGTTTTACAAACTTTTGAAAAATATTGAAATTTCAATGCAAAAGCAAGCAATTCAAGCTACTTTTCAACGTTAAACACGCTAATTTCAAATTTGAATATGCTGTTTGAAATCATTAGAAAACCAATAAAATTATTGAAAATCGATATGGTATCGATCAGAAAATATTGTTTTTGACAATTTCCAACAGTTTACACAAAGTTTTATTGCAAATATTAAGTTTTACAAACTTTTGAAAAATATTGAGTTTTCAATGCAAAAGTAAGCATTTCAAGCTAGTTTTTCAACGTTAAACACGGTAATTTCAAATTTGAATATGCTGTTTGAAATCATTAGAAAACCAATAAAATTATTGAAAATCGATATGGTATCGATCAGAAAATATTGTTTTTGACAATTTCCAACAGTTTACACAAAGTTTTATTGCAAATATTAAGTTTTACAAACTTTTGAAAAATATTGAGTTTTCAATGCAAAAGTAAGCATTTCAAGCTAGTTTTTCAACGTTAAACACGGTAATTTCAAATTTGAATATGCTGTTTGAAATCATTAGAAAACCAATAAAATTATTGAAAATCGATATGGTATCGATCAGAAAATATTGTTTTTGACAATTTCCAACAGTTTACACAAAGTTTTATTGCAAATATTAAGTTTTACAAACTTTTGAAAAATATTGAATTTTCAATGCAAAAGTAAGCATTTCAAGCTAGTTTTTCAACGTTAAACACGGTAATTTCAAATTTGAATATGCTGTTTGAAATCATTAGAAAACCAATAAAATTATTGAAAATCGATATGGTATCGATCAGAAAATATTGTTTTTGACAATTTCCAACAGTTTACACAAAGTTTTATTGCAAATATTAAGTTTTACAAACTTTTGAAAAATATTGAATTTTCAATGCAAAAGTAAGCATTTCAAGCTAGTTTTTCAACGTTAAACACGGTAATTTCAAATTTGAATATGCTGTTTGAAATCATTAGAAAACCAATAAAATTATTGAAAATCGATATGGTATCGATCAGAAAATATTGTTTTTGACAATTTCCAACAGTTTACACAAAGTTTTATTGCAAATATTAAGTTTTACAAACTTTTGAAAAATATTGAAATTTCAATGCAAAAGCAAGCAATTCAAGCTACTTTTCAACGTTAAACACGGTAATTTCAAATTTGAATATGCTGTTTGAAATCATTAGAAAACCAATAAAATTATTGAAAATCGATATGGTATCGATCAGAAAATATTGTTTTTGACAATTTCCAACAGTTTACACAAAGTTTTATTGCAAATATTAAGTTTTACAAACTTTTGAAAAATATTGAGTTTTCAATGCAAAAGTAAGCATTTCAAGCTAGTTTTTCAACGTTAAACACGGTAATTTCAAATTTGAATATGCTGTTTGAAATCATTAGAAAACCAATAAAATTATTGAAAATCGATATGGTATCGATCAGAAAATATTGTTTTTGACAATTTCCAACAGTTTACACAAAGTTTTATTGCAAATATTAAGTTTTACAAACTTTTGAAAAATATTGAAATTTCAATGCAAAAGCAAGCAATTCAAGCTACTTTTCAACGTTAAACACGGTAATTTCAAATTTGAATATGCTGTTTGAAATCATTAGAAAACCAATAAAATTATTGAAAATCGATATGGTATCGATCAGAAAATATTGTTTTTGACAATTTCCAACAGTTTACACAAAGTTTTATTGCAAATATTAAGTTTTACAAACTTTTGAAAAATATTGAGTTTTCAATGCAAAAGTAAGCATTTCAAGCTAGTTTTTCAACGTTAAACACGGTAATTTCAAATTTGAATATGCTGTTTGAAATCATTAGAAAACCAATAAAATTATTGAAAATCGATATGGTATCGATCAGAAAATATTGTTTTTGACAATTTCCAACAGTTTACACAAAGTTTTATTGCAAATATTAAGTTTTACAAACTTTTGAAAAATATTGAATTTTCAATGCAAAAGTAAGCATTTCAAGCTAGTTTTTCAACGTTAAACACGGTAATTTCAAATTTGAATATGCTGTTTGAAATCATTAGAAAACCAATAAAATTATTGAAAATCGATATGGTATCGATCAGAAAATATTGTTTTTGACAATTTCCAACAGTTTACACAAAGTTTTATTGCAAATATTAAGTTTTACAAACTTTTGAAAAATATTGAGTTTTCAATGCAAAAGTAAGCATTTCAAGCTAGTTTTTCAACGTTAAACACGGTAATTTCAAATTTGAATATGCTGTTTGAAATCATTAGAAAACCAATAAAATTATTGAAAATCGATATGGTATCGATCAGAAAATATTGTTTTTGACAATTTCCAACAGTTTACACAAAGTTTTATTGCAAATATTAAGTTTTACAAACTTTTGAAAAATATTGAGTTTTCAATGCAAAAGTAAGCATTTCAAGCTAGTTTTTCAACGTTAACACGGTAATTTCAAATTTGAATATGCTGTTTGAAATCATTAGAAAACCAATAAAATTATTGAAAATCGATATGGTATCGATCAGAAAATATTGTTTTTGACAATTTCCAACAGTTTACACAAAGTTTTATTGCAAATATTAAGTTTTACAAACTTTTGAAAAATATTGAGTTTTCAATGCAAAAGTAAGCATTTCAAGCTAGTTTTTCAACGTTAAACACGGTAATTTCAAATTTGAATATGCTGTTTGAAATCATTAGAAAACCAATAAAATTATTGAAAATCGATATGGTATCGATCAGAAAATATTGTTTTTGACAATTTCCAACAGTTTACACAAAGTTTTATTGCAAATATTAAGTTTTACAAACTTTTGAAAAATATTGAATTTTCAATGCAAAAGTAAGCATTTCAAGCTAGTTTTTCACGTTAAACACGGTAATTTCAAATTTGAATATGCTGTTTGAAATCATTAGAAAACCAATAAAATTATTGAAAATCGATATGGTATCGATCAGAAAATATTGTTTTTGACAATTTCCAACAGTTTACACAAAGTTTTATTGCAAATATTAAGTTTTACAAACTTTTGAAAAATATTGAAATTTCAATGCAAAAGCAAGCAATTCAAGCTACTTTTCAACGTTAAACACGGTAATTTCAAATTTGAATATGCTGTTTGAAATCATTAGAAAACCAATAAAATTATTGAAAATCGATATGGTATCGATCAGAAAATATTGTTTTTGACAATTTCCAACAGTTTACACAAAGTTTTATTGCAAATATTAAGTTTTACAAACTTTTGAAAAATATTGAGTTTTCAATGCAAAAGTAAGCATTTCAAGCTAGTTTTTCAACGTTAAACACGGTAATTTCAAATTTGAATATGCCGTTTGAAATCATTAGAAAACCAATAAAATTATTGAAAATCGATATGGTATCGATCAGAAAATATTGTTTTTGACAATTTCCAACAGTTTACACAAAGTTTTATTGCAAATATTAAGTTTTACAAACTTTTGAAAATATTGAATTTTCAATGCAAAAGTAAGCATTTCAAGCTAGTTTTTCAACGTTAAACACGGTAATTTCAAATTTGAATATGCTGTTTGAAATCATTAGAAAACCAATAAAATTATTGAAAATCGATATGGTATCGATCAGAAAATATTGTTTTTGACAATTTCCAACAGTTTACACAAAGTTTTATTGCAAATATTAAGTTTTACAAACTTTTGAAAAATATTGAGTTTTCAATGCAAAAGTAAGCATTTCAAGCTAGTTTTTCAACGTTAAACACGGTAATTTCAAATTTGAATATGCTGTTTGAAATCATTAGAAAACCAATAAAATTATTGAAAATCGATATGGTATCGATCAGAAAATATTGTTTTTGACAATTTCCAACAGTTTACACAAAGTTTTATTGCAAATATTAAGTTTTACAAACTTTTGAAAAATATTGAGTTTTCAATGCAAAAGTAAGCATTTCAAGCTAGTTTTTCAACGTTAACACGGTAATTTCAAATTTGAATATGCTGTTTGAAATCATTAGAAAACCAATAAAATTATTGAAAATCGATATGGTATCGATCAGAAAATATTGTTTTTGACAATTTCCAACAGTTTACACAAAGTTTTATTGCAAATATTAAGTTTTACAAACTTTTGAAAAATATTGAATTTTCAATGCGCAAAAGTAAGCATTTCAAGCTAGTTTTTCAACGTTAAACACGGTAATTTCAAATTTGAATATGCTGTTTGAAATCATTAGAAAACCAATAAAATTATTGAAAATCGATATGGTATCGATCAGAAAATATTGTTTTTGACAATTTCCAACAGTTTACACAAAGTTTTATTGCAAATATTAAGTTTTACAAACTTTTGAAAAATATTGAATTTTCAATGCAAAAGTAAGCATTTCAAGCTAGTTTTTCAACGTTAAACACGGTAATTTCAAATTTGAATATGCTGTTTGAAATCATTAGAAAACCAATAAAATTATTGAAAATCGATATGGTATCGATCAGAAAATATTGTTTTTGACAATTTCCAACAGTTTACACAAAGTTTTATTGCAAATATTAAGTTTTACAAACTTTTGAAAAATATTGAAATTTCAATGCAAAAGCATGCAATTCAAGCTACTTTTCAACGTTAAACACGGTAATTTCAAATTTGAATATGCTGTTTGAAATCATTAGAAAACCAATAAAATTATTGAAAATCGATATGGTATCGATCAGAAAATATTGTTTTTGACAATTTCCAACAGTTTACACAAAGTTTTATTGCAAATATTAAGTTTTACAAACTTTTGAAAAATATTGAGTTTTCAATGCAAAAGTAAGCATTTCAAGCTAGTTTTTCAACGTTAAACACGGTAATTTCAAATTTGAATATGCTGTTTGAAATCATTAGAAAACCAATAAAATTATTGAAAATCGATATGGTATCGATCAGAAAATATTGTTTTTGACAATTTCCAACAGTTTACACAAAGTTTTATTGCAAATATTAAGTTTTACAAACTTTTGAAAAATATTGAATTTTCAATGCAAAAGTAAGCAATTCAAGCTAGTTTTTCAACGTTAAACACGGTAATTTCAAATTTGAATATGCTGTTTGAAATCATTAGAAAACCAATAAAATTATTGAAAATCGATATGGTATCGATCAGAAAATATTGTTTTTGACAATTTCCAACAGTTTACACAAAGTTTTATTGCAAATATTAAGTTTTACAAACTTTTGAAAAATATTGAAATTTCAATGCAAAAGCAAGCAATTCAAGCTACTTTTCAACGTTAAACACGGTAGTTTGAAATTTTAATATGCTGTTTGAAATCATTAGAAAACCAATAAAATTATTGAAAATCGATATGGTATCGATCAGAAAATATTGTTTTTGACAATTTCCAACAGTTTACACAAAGGTTTATTGCAAATATTAAGTTTTACAAACTTTTGAAAAATATTGAATTTTCAATGCAAAAGTAAGCATTTCAAGCTAGTTTTTCAACGTTAAACACGGTAATTTCAAATTTGAATATGCTGTTTGAAATCATTAGAAAACCAATAAAATTATTGAAAATCGATATGGTATCGATCAGAAAATATTGTTTTTGACAATTTCCAACAGTTTACACAAAGGTTTATTGCAAATATTAAGTTTTACAAACTTTTGAAAAATATTGAATTTTCAATGCAAAAGTAAGCATTTCAAGCTAGTTTTTCAACGTTAAACACGGTAATTTCAAATTTGAATATGCTGTTTGAAATCATTAGAAAACCAATAAAATTATTGAAAATCGATATGGTATCGACCAGAAAATATTGTTTTTGACAATTTCCAACAGTTTACACAAAGTTTTATTGCAAATATTAAGTTTTACAAACTTTTGAAAAATATTGAGTTTTCAATGCAAAAGTAAGCATTTCAAGCTAGTTTTTCAACGTTAAACACGGTAATTTCAAATTTGAATATGCTGTTTGAAATCATTAGAAAACCAATAAAATTATTGAAAATCGATATGGTATCGATCAGAAAATATTGTTTTTGACAATTTCCAACAGTTTACACAAAGTTTTATTGCAAATATTAAGTTTTACAAACTTTTGAAAAATATTGAATTTTCAATGCAAAAGTAAGCATTTCAAGCTAGTTTTTCAACGTTAAACACGGTAATTTCAAATTTGAATATGCTGTTTGAAATCATTAGAAAACCAATAAAATTATTGAAAATCGATATGGTATCGATCAGAAAATATTGTTTTTGACAATTTCCAACAGTTTACACAAAGTTTTATTGCAAATATTAAGTTTTACAAACTTTTGAAAAATATTGAAATTTCAATGCAAAAGCAAGCAATTCAAGCTACTTTTCAACGTTAAACACGGTAATTTCAAATTTGAATATGCTGTTTGAAATCATTAGAAAACCAATAAAATTATTGAAAATCGATATGGTATCGATCAGAAAATATTGTTTTTGACAATTTCCAACAGTTTACACAAAGTTTTATTGCAAATATTAAGTTTTACAAACTTTTGAAAAATATTGAGTTTTCAATGCAAAAGTAAGCATTTCAAGCTAGTTTTTCAACGTTAAACACGGTAATTTCAAATTTGAATATGCCGTTTGAAATCATTAGAAAACCAATAAAATTATTGAAAATCGATATGGTATCGATCAGAAAATATTGTTTTTGACAATTTCCAACAGTTTACACAAAGTTTTATTGCAAATATTAAGTTTTACAAACTTTTGAAAAATATTGAATTTTCAATGCAAAAGTAAGCATTTCAAGCTAGTTTTTCAACGTTAAACACGGTAATTTCAAATTTGAATATGCTGTTTGAAATCATTAGAAAACCAATAAAATTATTGAAAATCGATATGGTATCGATCAGAAAATATTGTTTTTGACAATTTCCAACAGTTTACACAAAGTTTTATTGCAAATATTAAGTTTTACAAACTTTTGAAAAATATTGAAATTTCAATGCAAAAGCAAGCAATTCAAGCTACTTTTCAACGTTAAACACGGTAATTTCAAATTTGAATATGCTGTTTGAAATCATTAGAAAACCAATAAAATTATTGAAAATCGATATGGTATCGATCAGAAAATATTGTTTTTGACAATTTCCAACAGTTTACACAAAGTTTTATTGCAAATATTAAGTTTTACAAACTTTTGAATAATATTGAGTTTTCAATGCAAAAGTAAGCATTTCAAGCTAGTTTTTCAACGTTAAACACGGTAATTTCAAATTTGAATATGCTGTTTGAAATCATTAGAAAACCAATAAAATTATTGAAAATCGATATGGTATCGATCAGAAAATATTGTTTTTGACAATTTCCAACAGTTTACACAAAGTTTTATTGCAAATATTAAGTTTTACAAACTTTTGAAAAATATTGAGTTTTCAATGCAAAAGTAAGCATTTCAAGCTAGTTTTTCAACGTTAAACACGGTAATTTCAAATTTGAATATGCTGTTTGAAATCATTAGAAAACCAATAAAATTATTGAAAATCGATATGGTATCGATCAGAAAATATTGTTTTTGACAATTTCCAACAGTTTACACAAAGTTTTATTGCAAATATTAAGTTTTACAAACTTTTGAAAAATATTGAATTTTCAATGCAAAAGTAAGCATTTCAAGCAAGTTTTTCAACGTTAAACACGGTAATTTAAAATTTGAATATGCTGTTTGAAATCATTAGAAAACCAATAAAATTATTGAAAATCGATATGGTATCGATCAGAAAATATTGTTTTTGACAATTTCCAACAGTTTACACAAAGTTTTATTGCAAATATTAAGTTTTACAAACTTTTGAAAAATATTGAGTTTTCAATGCAAAAGTAAGCATTTCAAGCTAGTTTTTCAACGTTAAACACGGTAATTTCAAATTTGAATATGCTGTTTGAAATCATTAGAAAACCAATAAAATTATTGAAAATCGATATGGTATCGATCAGAAAATATTGTTTTTGACAATTTCCAACAGTTTACACAAACTTTTATTGCAAATATTAAGTTTTACAAACTTTTGAAAAATATTGAAATTTCAATGCAAAAGTAAGCATTTCAAGCTAGTTTTTCAACGTTAAACACGGTAATTTCAAATTTGAATATGCTGTTTGAAATCATTAGAAAACCAATAAAATTATTGAAAATCGATATGGTATCGATCAGAAAATATTGTTTTTGACAATTTCCAACAGTTTACACAAAGTTTTATTGCAAATATTAAGTTTTACAAACTTTTGAAAAATATTGAATTTTCAATGCAAAAGTAAGCATTTCAAGCTAGTTTTTCAACGTTAAACACGGTAATTTCAAATTTGAATATGCTGTTTGAAATCATTAGAAAACCAATAAAATTATTGAAAATCGATATGGTATCGATCAGAAAATATTGTTTTTGACAATTTCCAACAGTTTACACAAAGTTTTATTGCAAATATTAAGTTTTACAAACTTTTGAAAAATATTGAAATTTCAATGCAAAAGCAAGCAATTCAAGCTACTTTTCAACGTTAAACACGGTAATTTCAAATTTGAATATGCTGTTTGAAATCATTAGAAAACCAATAAAATTATTGAAAATCGATATGGTATCGATCAGAAAATATTGTTTTTGACAATTTCCAACAGTTTACACAAAGTTTTATTGCAAATATTAAGTTTTACAAACTTTTGAAAAATATTGAGTTTTCAATGCAAAAGTAAGCATTTCAAGCTAGTTTTTCAACGTTAAACACGGTAATTTCAAATTTGAATATGCTGTTTGAAATCATTAGAAAACCAATAAAATTATTGAAAATCGATATGGTATCGATCAGAAAATATTGTTTTTGACAATTTCCAACAGTTTACACAAAGTTTTATTGCAAATATTAAGTTTTACAAACTTTTGAAAAATATTGAAATTTCAATGCAAAAGCAAGCAATTCAAGCTACTTTTCAACGTTAAACACGGTAATTTCAAATTTGAATATGCTGTTTGAAATCATTAGAAAACCAATAAAATTATTGAAAATCGATATGGTATCGATCAGAAAATATTGTTTTTGACAATTTCCAACAGTTTACACAAAGTTTTATTGCAAATATTAAGTTTTACAAACTTTTGAAAAATATTGAGTTTTCAATGCAAAAGTAAGCATTTCAAGCTAGTTTTTCAACGTTAAACACGGTAATTTCAAATTTGAATATGCTGTTTGAAATCATTAGAAAACCAATAAAATTATTGAAAATCGATATGGTATCGATCAGAAAATATTGTTTTTGACAATTTCCAACAGTTTACACAAAGTTTTATTGCAAATATTAAGTTTTACAAACTTTTGAAAAATATTGAATTTTCAATGCAAAAGTAAGCATTTCAAGCTAGTTTTTCAACGTTAAACACGGTAATTTCAAATTTGAATATGCTGTTTGAAATCATTAGAAAACCAATAAAATTATTGAAAATCGATATGGTATCGATCAGAAAATATTGTTTTTGACAATTTCCAACAGTTTACACAAAGTTTTATTGCAAATATTAAGTTTTACAAACTTTTGAAAAATATTGAATTTTCAATGCAAAAGTAAGCATTTCAAGCTAGTTTTTCAACGTTAAACACGGTCATTTCAAATTTGAATATGCTGTTGGAATCATTAGAAAACCAATAAAATTATTGAAAATCGATATGGTATCGATCAGAAAATATTGTTTTTGACAATTTCCAACAGTTTACACAAAGTTTTATTGCAAATATTAAGTTTTACAAACTTTTGAAAAATATTGAGTTTTCAATGCAAAAGTAAGCATTTCAAGCTAGTTTTTCAACGTTAAACACGGTAATTTCAAATTTGAATATGCTGTTTGAAATCATTAGAAAACCAATAAAATTATTGAAAATCGATATGGTATCGATCAGAAAATATTGTTTTTGACAATTTCCAACAGTTTACACAAAGTTTTATTGCAAATATTAAGTTTTACAAACTTTTGAAAAATATTGAAATTTCAATGCAAAAGCAAGCAATTCAAGCTACTTTTCAACGTTAAACACGGTAATTTCAAATTTGAATATGCTGTTTGAAATCATTAGAAAACCAATAAAATTATTGAAAATCGATATGGTATCGATCAGAAAATATTGTTTTTGACAATTTCCAACAGTTTACACAAAGTTTTATTGCAAATATTAAGTTTTACAAACTTTTGAAAAATATTGAGTTTTCAATGCAAAAGTAAGCATTTCAAGCTAGTTTTTCAACGTTAAACACGGTAATTTCAAATTTGAATATGCTGTTTGAAATCATTAGAAAACCAATAAAATTATTGAAAATCGATATGGTATCGATCAGAAAATATTGTTTTTGACAATTTCCAACAGTTTACACAAAGTTTTATTGCAAATATTAAGTTTTACAAACTTTTGAAAAATATTGAAATTTCAATGCAAAAGCAAGCAATTCAAGCTACTTTTCAACGTTAAACACGGTAATTTCAAATTTGAATATGCTGTTTGAAATCATTAGAAAACCAATAAAATTATTGAAAATCGATATGGTATCGATCAGAAAATATTGTTTTTGACAATTTCCAACAGTTTACACAAAGTTTTATTGCAAATATTAAGTTTTACAAACTTTTGAAAAATATTGAGTTTTCAATGCAAAAGTAAGCATTTCAAGCTAGTTTTTCAACGTTAAACACGGTAATTTCAAATTTGAATATGCTGTTTGAAATCATTAGAAAACCAATAAAATTATTGAAAATCGATATGGTATCGATCAGAAAATATTGTTTTTGACAATTTCCAACAGTTTACACAAAGTTTTATTGCAAATATTAAGTTTTACAAACTTTTGAAAAATATTGAATTTTCAATGCAAAAGTAAGCATTTCAAGCTAGTTTTTCAACGTTAAACACGGTAATTTCAAATTTGAATATGCTGTTTGAAATCATTAGAAAACCAATAAAATTATTGAAAATCGATATGGTATCGATCAGAAAATATTGTTTTTGACAATTTCTAACAGTTTACACAAAGTTTTATTGCAAATATTAAGTTTTACAAACTTTTGAAAAATATTGAGTTTTCAATGCAAAAGTAAGCATTTCAAGCTAGTTTTTCAACGTTAAACACGGTAATTTCAAATTTGAATATGCTGTTTGAAATCATTAGAAAACCAATAAAATTATTGAAAATCGATATGGTATCGATCAGAAAATATTGTTTTTGACAATTTCCAACAGTTTACACAAAGTTTTATTGCAAATATTAAGTTTTACAAACTTTTGAAAAATATTGAATTTTCAATGCAAAAGTAAGCATTTCAAGCTAGTTTTTCAACGTTAAACACGGTAATTTCAAATTTGAATATGCTGTTTGAAATCATTAGAAAACCAATAAAATTATTGAAAATCGATATGGTATCGATCAGAAAATATTGTTTTTGACAATTTCCAACAGTTTACACAAAGTTTTATTGCAAATATTAAGTTTTACAAACTTTTGAAAAATATTGAGTTTTCAATGCAAAAGTAAGCATTTCAAGCTAGTTTTTCAACGTTAAACACGGTAATTTCAAATTTGAATATGCTGTTTGAAATCATTAGAAAACCAATAAAATTATTGAAAATCGATATGGTATCGATCAGAAAATATTGTTTTTGACAATTTCCAACAGTTTACACAAAGTTTTATTGCAAATATTAAGTTTTACAAACTTTTGAAAAATATTGAAATTTCAATGCAAAAGCAAGCAATTCAAGCTACTTTTCAACGTTAAACACGGTAATTTCAAATTTGAATATGCTGTTTGAAATCATTAGAAAACCAATAAAATTATTGAAAATCGATATGGTATCGATCAGAAAATATTGTTTTTGACAATTTCCAACAGTTTACACAAAGTTTTATTGCAAATATTAAGTTTTACAAACTTTTGAAAAATATTGAGTTTTCAATGCAAAAGTAAGCATTTCAAGCTAGTTTTTCAACGTTAAACACGGTAATTTCAAATTTGAATAGGCTGTTTGAAATCATTAGAAAACCAATAAAATTATTGAAAATCGATATGGTATCGATCAGAAAATATTGTTTTTGACAATTTCCAACAGTTTACACAAAGTTTTATTGCAAATATTAAGTTTTACAAACTTTTGAAAAATATTGAGTTTTCAATGCAAAAGTAAGCATTTCAAGCTAGTTTTTCAACGTTAAACACGGTAATTTCAAATTTGAATATGCTGTTTGAAATCATTAGAAAACCAATAAAATTATTGAAAATCGATATGGTATCGATCAGAAAATATTGTTTTTGACAATTTCCAACAGTTTACACAAAGTTTTATTGCAAATATTAAGTTTTACAAACTTTTGAAAAATATTGAATTTTCAATGCAAAAGTAAGCATTTCAAGCTAGTTTTTCAACGTTAAACACGGTAATTTCAAATTTGAATATGCTGTTTGAAATCATTAGAAAACCAATAAAATTATTGAAAATCGATATGGTATCGATCAGAAAATATTGTTTTTGACAATTTCCAACAGTTTACACAAAGTTTTATTGCAAATATTAAGTTTTACAAACTTTTGAAAAATATTGAAATTTCAATGCAAAAGCAAGCAATTCAAGCTACTTTTCAACGTTAAACACGGTAATTTCAAATTTGAATATGCTGTTTGAAATCATTAGAAAACCAATAAAATTATTGAAAATCGATATGGTATCGATCAGAAAATATTGTTTTTGACAATTTCCAACAGTTTACACAAAGTTTTATTGCAAATATTAAGTTTTACAAACTTTTGAAAAATATTGAGTTTTCAATGCAAAAGTAAGCATTTCAAGCTAGTTTTTCAACGTTAAACACGGTAATTTCAAATTTGAATATGCTGTTTGAAATCATTAGAAAACCAATAAAATTATTGAAAATCGATATGGTATCGATCAGAAAATATTGTTTTTGACAATTTCCAACAGTTTACACAAAGTTTTATTGCAAATATTAAGTTTTACAAACTTTTGAAAAATATTGAATTTTCAATGCAAAAGTAAGCATTTCAAGCTAGTTTTTCAACGTTAAACACGGTAATTTCAAATTTGAATATGCTGTTTGAAATCATTAGAAAACCAATAAAATTATTGAAAATCGATATGGTATCGATCAGAAAATATTGTTTTTGACAATTTCCAACAGTTTACACAAAGTTTTATTGCAAATATTAAGTTTTACAAACTTTTGAAAAATATTGAATTTTCAATGCAAAAGTAAGCATTTCAAGCTAGTTTTTCAACGTTAAACACGGTAATTTCAAATTTGAATATGCTGTTTGAAATCATTAGAAAACCAATAAAATTATTGAAAATCGATATGGTATCGATCAGAAAATATTGTTTTTGACAATTTCCAACAGTTTACACAAAGTTTTATTGCAAATATTAAGTTTTACAAACTTTTGAAAAATATTGAATTTTCAATGCAAAAGTAAGCATTTCAAGCTAGTTTTTCAACGTTAAACACGGTAATTTCAAATTTGAATATGCTGTTTGAAATCATTAGAAAACCAATAAAATTATTGAAAATCGATATGGTATCGATCAGAAAATATTGTTTTTGACAATTTCCAACAGTTTACACAAAGTTTTATTGCAAATATTAAGTTTTACAAACTTTTGAAAAATATTGAGTTTTCAATGCAAAAGTAAGCATTTCAAGCTAGTTTTTCAACGTTAAACACGGTAATTTCAAATTTGAATATGCTGTTTGAAATCATTAGAAAACCAATAAAATTATTGAAAATCGATATGGTATCGATCAGAAAATATTGTTTTTGACAATTTCCAACAGTTTACACAAAGTTTTATTGCAAATATTAAGTTTTACAAACTTTTGAAAAATATTGAAATTTCAATGCAAAAGCAAGCAATTCATGCTACTTTTCAACGTTAAACACGGTAATTTCAAATTTGAATATGCTGTTTGAAATCATTAGAAAACCAATAAAATTATTGAAAATCGATATGGTATCGATCAGAAAATATTGTTTTTGACAATTTCCAACAGTTTACACAAAGTTTTATTGCAAATATTAAGTTTTACAAACTTTTGAAAAATATTGAGTTTTCAATGCAAAAGTAAGCATTTCAAGCTAGTTTTTCAACGTTAAACACGGTAATTTCAAATTTGAATATGCTGTTTGAAATCATTAGAAAACCAATAAAATTATTGAAAATCGATATGGTATCGATCAGAAAATATTGTTTTTGACAATTTCCAACAGTTTACACAAAGTTTTATTGCAAATATTAAGTTTTACAAACTTTTGAAAAATATTGAGTTTTCAATGCAAAAGTAAGCATTTCAAGCTAGTTTTTCAACGTTAAACACGGTAATTTCAAATTTGAATATGCTGTTTGAAATCATTAGAAAACCAATAAAATTATTGAAAATCGATATGGTATCGATCAGAAAATATTGTTTTTGACAATTTCCAACAGTTTACACAAAGTTTTATTGCAAATATTAAGTTTTACAAACTTTTGAAAAATATTGAATTTTCAATGCAAAAGTAAGCATTTCAAGCTAGTTTTTCAACGTTAAACACGGTAATTTCAAATTTGAATATGCTGTTTGAAATCATTAGAAAACCAATAAAATTATTGAAAATCGATATGGTATCGATCAGAAAATATTGTTTTTGACAATTTCCAACAGTTTACACAAAGTTTTATTGTAAATATTAAGTTTTACAAACTTTTGAAAAATATTGAAATTTCAATGCAAAAGCAAGCAATTCAAGCTACTTTTCAACGTTAAACACGGTAATTTCAAATTTGAATATGCTGTTTGAAATCATTAGAAAACCAATAAAATTATTGAAAATCGATATGGTATCGATCAGAAAATATTGTTTTTGACAATTTCCAACAGTTTACACAAAGTTTTATTGCAAATATTAAGTTTTACAAACTTTTGAAAAATATTGAGTTTTCAATGCAAAAGTAAGCATTTCAAGCTAGTTTTTCAACGTTAAACACGGTCATTTCAAATTTGAATATGCTGTTTGAAATCATTAGAAAACCAATAAAATTATTGAAAATCGATATGGTATCGATCAGAAAATATTGTTTTTGACAATTTCCAACAGTTTACACAAAGTTTTATTGCAAATATTAAGTTTTACAAACTTTTGAAAAATATTGAGTTTTCAATGCAAAAGTAAGCATTTCAAGCTAGTTTTTCAACGTTAAACACGGTAATTTCAAATTTGAATATGCTGTTTGAAATCATTAGAAAACCAATAAAATTATTGAAAATCGATATGGTATCGATCAGAAAATATTGTTTTACAATTTCCAACAGTTTACACAAAGTTTTATTGCAAATATTAAGTTTTACAAACTTTTGAAAAATATTGAATTTTCAATGCAAAAGTAAGCATTTCAAGCTAGTTTTTCAACGTTAAACACGGTAATTTCAAATTTGAATATGCTGTTTGAAATCATTAGAAAACCAATAAAATTATTGAAAATCGATATGGTATTGATCAGAAAATATTGTTTTTGACAATTTCCAACAGTTTACACAAAGTTTTATTGCAAATATTAAGTTTTACAAACTTTTGAAAAATATTGAATTTTCAATGCAAAAGTAAGCATTTCAAGCTAGTTTTTCAACGTTAAACACGGTAATTTCAAATTTGAATATGCTGTTTGAAATCATTAGAAAACCAATAAAATTATTGAAAATCGATATGGTATCGATCAGAAAATATTGTTTTTGACAATTTCCAACAGTTTACACAAAGTTTTATTGCAAATATTAAGTTTTACAAACTTTTGAAAAATATTGAAATTTCAATGCAAAAGCAAGCAATTCAAGCTACTTTTCAACGTTAAACACGGTAATTTCAAATTTGAATATGCTGTTTGAAATCATTAGAAAACCAATAAAATTATTGAAAATCGATATGGTATCGATCAGAAAATATTGTTTTTGACAATTTCCAACAGTTTACACAAAGTTTTATTGCAAATATTAAGTTTTACAAACTTTTGAAAAATATTGAGTTTTCAATGCAAAAGTAAGCATTTCAAGCTAGTTTTTCAACGTTAAACACGGTAATTTCAAATTTGAATATGCTGTTTGAAATCATTAGAAAACCAATAAAATTATTGAAAATCGATATGGTATCGATCAGAAAATATTGTTTTTGACAATTTCCAACAGTTTACACAAAGTTTTATTGCAAATATTAAGTTTTACAAACTTTTGAAAAATATTGAATTTTCAATGCAAAAGTAAGCATTTCAAGCTAGTTTTTCAACGTTAAACACGGTAATTTCAAATTTGAATATGCTGTTTGAAATCATTAGAAAACCAATAAAATTATTGAAAATCGATATGGTATCGATCAGAAAATATTGTTTTTGACAATTTCCAACAGTTTACACAAAGTTTTATTGCAAATATTAAGTTTTACAAACTTTTGAAAAATATTGAAATTTCAATGCAAAAGCAAGCAATTCAAGCTACTTTTCAACGTTAAACACGGTAATTTCAAATTTGAATATGCTGTTTGAAATCATTAGAAAACCAATAAAATTATTGAAAATCGATATGGTATCGATCAGAAAATATTGTTTTTGACAATTTCCAACAGTTTACACAAAGTTTTATTGCAAATATTAAGTTTTACAAACTTTTGAAAAATATTGAATTTTCAATGCAAAAGTAAGCATTTCAAGCTAGTTTTTCAACGTTAAACACGGTAATTTCAAATTTGAATATGCTGTTTGAAATCATTAGAAAACCAATAAAATTATTGAAAATCGATATGGTATCGATCAGAAAATATTGTTTTTGACAATTTCCAACAGTTTACACAAAGTTTTATTGCAAATATTAAGTTTTACAAACTTTTGAAAAATATTGAATTTTCAATGCAAAAGTAAGCATTTCAAGCTAGTTTTTCAACGTTAAACACGGTAATTTCAAATTTGAATATGCTGTTTGAAATCATTAGAAAACCAATAAAATTATTGAAAATCGATATGGTATCGATCAGAAAATATTGTTTTTGACAATTTCCAACAGTTTACACAAAGTTTTATTGCAAATATTAAGTTTTACAGACTTTTGAAAAATATTGAAATTTCAATGCAAAAGCAAGCAATTCAAGCTACTTTTCAACGTTAAACACGGTAATTTCAAATTTGAATATGCTGTTTGAAATCATTAGAAAACCAATAAAATTATTGAAAATCGATATGGTATCGATCAGAAAATATTGTTTTTGACAATTTCCAACAGTTTACACAAAGTTTTATTGCAAATATTAAGTTTTACAAACTTTTGAAAAATATTGAGTTTTCAATGCAAAAGTAAGCATTTCAAGCTAGTTTTTCAACGTTAAACACGGTAATTTCAAATTTGAATATGCTGTTTGAAATCATTAGAAAACCAATAAAATTATTGAAAATCGATATGGTATCGATCAGAAAATATTGTTTTTGACAATTTCCAACAGTTTACACAAAGTTTTATTGCAAATATTAAGTTTTACAAACTTTTGAAAAATATTGAATTTTCAATGCAAAAGTAAGCATTTCAAGCTAGTTTTTCAACGTTAAACACGGTAATTTCAAATTTGAATATGCTGTTTGAAATCATTAGAAAACCAATAAAATTATTGAAAATCGATATGGTATCGATCAGAAAATATTGTTTTTGACAATTTCCAACAGTTTACACAAAGTTTTATTGCAAATATTAAGTTTTACAAACTTTTGAAAAATATTGAAATTTCAATGCAAAAGCAAGCAATTCAAGCTACTTTTCAACGTTAAACACGGTAATTTCAAATTTGAATATGCTGTTTGAAATCATTAGAAAACCAATAAAATTATTGAAAATCGATATGGTATCGATCAGAAAATATTGTTTTTGACAATTTCCAACAGTTTACACAAAGTTTTATTGCAAATATTAAGTTTTACAAACTTTTGAAAAATATTGAGTTTTCAATGCAAAAGTAAGCATTTCAAGCTAGTTTTTCAACGTTAAACACGGTAATTTCAAATTTGAATATGCTGTTGAAATCATTAGAAAACCAATAAAATTATTGAAAATCGATATGGTATCGATCAGAAAATATTGTTTTTGACAATTTCCAACAGTTTACACAAAGTTTTATTGCAAATATTAAGTTTTACAAACTTTTGAAAAATATTGAGTTTTCAATGCAAAAGTAAGCATTTCAAGCTAGTTTTTCAACGTTAAACACGGTAATTTCAAATTTGAATATGCTGTTTGAAATCATTAGAAAACCAATAAAATTATTGAAAATCGATATGGTATCGATCAGAAAATATTGTTTTTGACAATTTCCAACAGTTTACACAAAGTTTTATTGCAAATATTAAGTTTTACAAACTTTTGAAAAATATTGAATTTTCAATGCAAAAGTAAGCATTTCAAGCTAGTTTTTCAACGTTAAACACGGTAATTTCAAATTTGAATATGCTGTTTGAAATCATTAGAAAACCAATAAAATTATTGAAAATCGATATGGTATCGATCAGAAAATATTGTTTTTGACAATTTCCAACAGTTTACACAAAGTTTTATTGCAAATATTAAGTTTTACAAACTTTTGAAAAATATTGAAATTTCAATGCAAAAGCAAGCAATTCAAGCTACTTTTCAACGTTAAACACGGTAATTTCAAATTTGAATATGCTGTTTGAAATCATTAGAAAACCAATAAAATTATTGAAAATCGATATGGTATCGATCAGAAAATATTGTTTTTGACAATTTCCAACAGTTTACACAAAGTTTTATTGCAAATATTAAGTTTTACAAACTTTTGAAAAATATTGAGTTTTCAATGCAAAAGTAAGCATTTCAAGCTAGTTTTTCAACGTTAAACACGGTAATTTCAAATTTGAATATGCTGTTTGAAATCATTAGAAAACCAATAAAATTATTGAAAATCGATATGGTATCGATCAGAAAATATTGTTTTTGACAATTTCCAACAGTTTACACAAAGTTTTATTGCAAATATTAAGTTTTACAAACTTTTGAAAAATATTGAATTTTCAATGCAAAAGTAAGCATTTCAAGCTAGTTTTTCAACGTTAAACACGGTAATTTCAAATTTGAATATGCTGTTTGAAATCATTAGAAAACCAATAAAATTATTGAAAATCGATATGGTATCGATCAGAAAATATTGTTTTTGACAATTTCCAACAGTTTACACAAAGTTTTATTGCAAATATTAAGTTTTACAAACTTTTGAAAAATATTGAGTTTTCAATGCAAAAGTAAGCATTTCAAGCTAGTTTTTCAACGTTAAACACGGTAATTTCAAATTTGAATATGCTGTTTGAAATCATTAGAAAACCAATAAAATTATTGAAAATCGATATGGTATCGATCAGAAAATATTGTTTTTGACAATTTCCAACAGTTTACACAACGTTTTATTGCAAATATTAAGTTTTACAAACTTTTGAAAAATATTGAGTTTTCAATGCAAAAGTAAGCATTTCAAGCTAGTTTTTCAACGTTAAACACGGTAATTTCAAATTTGAATATGCTGTTTGAAATCATTAGAAAACCAATAAAATTATTGAAAATCGATATGGTATCGATCAGAAAATATTGTTTTTGACAATTTCCAACAGTTTACACAAAGTTTTATTGCAAATATTAAGTTTTACAAACTTTTGAAAAATATTGAAATTTCAATGCAAAAGCAAGCAATTCAAGCTAGTTTTTCAACGTTAAACACGGTAATTTCAAATTTGAATATGCTGTTTGAAATCATTAGAAAACCAATAAAATTATTGAAAATCGATATGGTATCGATCAGAAAATATTGTTTTTGACAATTTCCAACAGTTTACACAAAGTTTTATTGCAAATATTAAGTTTTACAAACTTTTGAAAAATATTGAAATTTCAATGCAAAAGCAAGCAATTCAAGCTACTTTTCAACGTTAAACACGGTAGTTTGAAATTTGAATATGCTGTTTGAAATCATTAGAAAACCAATAAAATTATTGAAAATCGATATGGTATCGATCAGAAAATATTGTTTTTGACAATTTCCAACAGTTTACACAAAGGTTTATTGCAAATATTAAGTTTTACAAACTTTTGAAAAATATTGAATTTTCAATGCAAAAGTAAGCATTTCAAGCTAGTTTTTCAACGTTAAACACGGTAATTTCAAATTTGAATATGCTGTTTGAAATCATTAGAAAACCAATAAAATTATTGAAAATCGATATGGTATCGACCAGAAAATATTGTTTTTGACAATTTCCAACAGTTTACACAAAGTTTTATTGCAAATATTAAGTTTTACAAACTTTTGAAAAATATTGAGTTTTCAATGCAAAAGTAAGCATTTCAAGCTAGTTTTTCAACGTTAAACACGGTAATTTCAAATTTGAATATGCTGTTTGAAATCATTAGAAAACCAATAAAATTATTGAAAATCGATATGGTATCGATCAGAAAATATTGTTTTTGACAATTTCCAACAGTTTACACAAAGTTTTATTGCAAATATTAAGTTTTACAAACTTTTGAAAAATATTGAATTTTCAATGCAAAAGTAAGCATTTCAAGCTAGTTTTTCAACGTTAAACACGGTAATTTCAAATTTGAATATGCTGTTTGAAATCATTACAAAACCAATAAAATTATTGAAAATCGATATGGTATCGATCAGAAAATATTGTTTTTGACAATTTCCAACAGTTTACACAAAGTTTTATTGCAAATATTAAGTTTTACAAACTTTTGAAAAATATTGAGTTTTCAATGCAAAAGTAAGCATTTCAAGCTAGTTTTTCAACGTTAAACGGTAATTTCAAATTTGAATATGCTGTTTGAAATCATTAGAAAACCAATAAAATTATTGAAAATCGATATGGTATCGATCAGAAAATATTGTTTTTGACAATTTCCAACAGTTTACACAAAGTTTTATTGCAAATATTAAGTTTTACAAACTTTTGAAAAATATTGAATTTTCAATGCAAAAGTAAGCATTTCAAGCTAGTTTTTCAACGTTAAACACGGTAATTTCAATTTTGAATATGCCGTTTGAAATCATTAGAAAACCAATAAAATTATTGAAAATCGATATGGTATCGATCAGAAAATATTGTTTTTGACAATTTCCAACAGTTTACACAAAGTTTTATTGCAAATATTAAGTTTTACAAACTTTTGAAAAATATTAAATTCTCAATGCAAAAGTAAGCATTTCAAGCTAGTTTTTCAACGTTAAACACGGTAATTTCAAATTTGAATATGCTGTTTGAAATCATTAGAAAACCAATAAAATTATTGAAAATCGATATGGTATCGATCAGAAAATATTGTTTTTGACAATTTCCAACAGTTTACACAAAGTTTTATTGCAAATATTAAGTTTTACAAACTTTTGAAAAATATTGAATTTTCAATGCAAAAGTAAGCATTTCAAGCTAGTTTTTCAACGTTAAACACGGTAATTTCAAATTTGAATATGCTGTTTGAAATCATTACAAAACCAATAAAATTATTGAAAATCGATATGGTATCGATCAGAAAATATTGTTTTTGACAATTTCCAACAGTTTACACAAAGTTTTATTGCAAATATTAAGTTTTACAAACTTTTGAAAAATATTGAATTTTCAATGCAAAAGTAAGCATTTCAAGCTAGTTTTTCAACGTTAAACACGGTAATTTCAAATTTGAATATGCCGTTTGAAATCATTAGAAAACCAATAAAATTATTGAAAATCGATATGCTATCGATCAGAAAATATTGTTTTTGACAATTTCCAACAGTTTACACAAAGTTTTATTGCAAATATTAAGTTTTACAAACTTTTGAAAAATATTGAATTTTCAATGCAAAAGTAAGCATTTCAAGCTAGTTTTTCAACGTTAAACACGGTAATTTCAAATTTGAATATGCTGTTTGAAATCATTAGAAAACCAATAAAATTATTGAAAATCGATATGGTATCGATCAGAAAATATTGTTTTTGACAATTTCCAACAGTTTACACAAAGTTTTATTGCAAATATTAAGTTTTACAAACTTTTGAAAATATTGAGTTTTCAATGCAAAAGTAAGCATTTCAAGCTAGTTTTTCAACGTTAAACACGGTAATTTCAAATTTGAATATGCTGTTTGAAATCATTAGAAAACCAATAAAATTATTGAAAATCGATATGGTATCGATCAGAAAATATTGTTTTTGACAATTTCCAACAGTTTACACAAAGTTTTATTGCAAATATTAAGTTTTACAAACTTTTGAAAAATATTGAATTTTCAATGCAAAAGTAAGCATTTCAAGCTAGTTTTTCAACGTTAAACACGGTAATTTCAAATTTGAATATGCTGTTTGAAATCATTAGAAAACCAATAAAATTATTGAAAATCGATATGGTATCGATCAGAAAATATTGTTTTTGACAATTTCCAACAGTTTACACAAAGTTTTATTGCAAATATTAAGTTTTACAAACTTTTGAAAAATATTGAAATTTCAATGCAAAAGCAAGCAATTCAAGCTACTTTTCAACGTTAAACACGGTAATTTCAAATTTGAATATGCTGTTTGAAATCATTAGAAAACCAATAAAATTATTGAAAATCGATATGGTATCGATCAGAAAATATTGTTTTTGACAATTTCCAACAGTTTACACAAAGTTTTATTGCAAATATTAAGTTTTACAAACTTTTGAAAAATATTGAGTTTTCAATGCAAAAGTAAGCATTTCAAGCTAGTTTTTCAACGTTAAACACGGTAATTTCAAATTTGAATATGCTGTTTGAAATCATTAGAAAACCAATAAAATTATTGAAAATCGATATGGTATCGATCAGAAAATATTGTTTTTGACAATTTCCAACAGTTTACACAAAGTTTTATTGCAAATATTAAGTTTTACAAACTTTTGAAAAATATTGAATTTTCAATGCAAAAGTAAGCATTTCAAGCTAGTTTTTCAACGTTAAACACGGTAATTTCAAATTTGAATATGCTGTTTGAAATCATTAGAAAACCAATAAAATTATTGAAAATCGATATGGTATCGATCAGAAAATATTGTTTTTGACAATTTCCAACAGTTTACACAAAGTTTTATTGCAAATATTAAGTTTTACAAACTTTTGAAAAATATTGAAATTTCAATGCAAAAGCAAGCAATTCAAGCTAGTTTTTCAACGTTAAACACGGTAATTTCAAATTTGAATATGCCGTTTGAAATCATTAGAAAACCAATAAAATTATTGAAAATCGATATGGTATCGATCAGAAAATATTGTTTTTGACAATTTCCAACAGTTTACACAATGTTTTATTGCAAATATTATGTTTTACAAACTTTTGACAAATATTGAGTTTTCAATGCAAAAGTAAGCATTTCAAGCTAGTTTTTCAACGTTAAACACGGTAATTTCAAATTTGAATATGCTGTTTGAAATCATTAGAAAACCAATAAAATTATTGAAAATCGATATGGTATCGATCAGAAAATATTGTTTTTGACAATTTCCAACAGTTTACACAAAGTTTTATTGCAAATATTAAGTTTTACAAACTTTTGAAAAATATTGAATTTTCAATGCAAAAGTAAGCATTTCAAGCTAGTTTTTCAACGTTAAACACGGTAATTTCAAATTTGAATATGCTGTTTGAAATCATTAGAAAACCAATAAAATTATTGAAAATCGATATGGTATCGATCAGAAAATATTGTTTTTGACAATTTCCAACAGTTTACACAAAGTTTTATTGCAAATATTAAGTTTTACAAACTTTTGAAAAATATTGAGTTTTCAATGCAAAAGTAAGCATTTCAAGCTAGTTTTTCAACGTTAAACACGGTAATTTCAAATTTGAATATGCCGTTTGAAATCATTAGAAAACCAATAAAATTATTGAAAATCGATATGGTATCGATCAGAAAATATTGTTTTTGACAATTTCCAACAGTTTACACAAAGTTTTATTGCAAATATTAAGTTTTACAAACTTTTGAAAAATATTGAAATTTCAATGCAAAAGCAAGCAATTCAAGCTACTTTTCATCGTTAAACACGGTAATTTCAAATTTGAATATGCTGTTTGAAATCATTAGAAAACCAATAAAATTATTGAAAATCGATATGGTATCGATCAGAAAATATTGTTTTTGACAATTTCCAACAGTTTACACAATGTTTTATTGCAAATATTAAGTTTTACAAACTTTAGAAAAATATTGAATTTTCAATGCAAAAGTAAGCATTTCAAGCTAGTTTTTCAACGTTAAACACGGTAATTTCAAATTTGAATATGCTGTTTGAAATCATTACAAAACCAATAAAATTATTGAAAATCGATATGGTATCGATCAGAAAATATTGTTTTTGACAATTTCCAACAGTTTACACAAAGTTTTATTGCAAATATTAAGTTTTACAAACTTTTGAAAAATATTGAGTTTTCAATGCAAAAGTAAGCATTTCAAGCTAGTTTTTCAACGTTAAACACGGTAATTTCAAATTTGAATATGCCGTTTGAAATCATTAGAAAACCAATAAAATTATTGAAAATCGATATGGTATCGATCAGAAAATATTGTTTTTGACAATTTCCAACAGTTTACACAAAGTTTTATTGCAAATATTAAGTTTTACAAACTTTTGAAAAATATTGAAATTTCAATGCAAAAGCAAGCAATTCAAGCTACTTTTCATCGTTAAACACGGTAATTTCAAATTTGAATATGCTGTTTGAAATCATTAGAAAACCAATAAAATTATTGAAAATCGATATGGTATCGATCAGAAAATATTGTTTTTGACAATTTCCAACAGTTTACACAATGTTTTATTGCAAATATTAAGTTTTAGAAACTTTAGAAAAATATTGAATTTTCAATGCAAAAGTAAGCATTTCAAGCTAGTTTTTCAACGTTAAACACGGTAATTTCAAATTTGAATATGCTGTTTGAAATCATTAGAAAACCAATAAAATTATTGAAAATCGATATGGTATCGATCAGAAAATATTGTTTTTGACAATTTCCAACAGTTTACACAAAGTTTTATTGCAAATATTAAGTTTTACAAACTTTTGAAAAATATTGAATTTTCAATGCAAAAGTAAGCATTTCAAGCTAGTTTTTCAACGTTAAACACGGTAATTTCAAATTTGAATATGCTGTTTGAAATCATTAGAAAACCAATAAAATTATTGAAAATCGATATGGTATCGATCAGAAAATATTGTTTTTGACAATTTCCAACAGTTTACACAAAGTTTTATTGCAAATATTAAGTTTTACAAACTTTTGAAAAATATTGAGTTTTCAATGCAAAAGTAAGCATTTCAAGCTAGTTTTTCAACGTTAAACACGGTAATTTCAAATTTGAATATGCCGTTTGAAATCATTAGAAAACCAATAAAATTATTGAAAATCGATATGGTATCGATCAGAAAATATTGTTTTTGACAATTTCCAACAGTTTACACAAAGTTTTATTGCAAATATTAAGTTTTACAAACTTTTGAAAAATATTGAAATTTCAATGCAAAAGCAAGCAATTCAAGCTACTTTTCATCGTTAAACACGGTAATTTCAAATTTGAATATGCTGTTTGAAATCATTAGAAAACCAATAAAATTATTGAAAATCGATATGGTATCGATCAGAAAATATTGTTTTTGACAATTTCCAACAGTTTACACAATGTTTTATTGCAAATATTAAGTTTTACAAACTTTAGAAAAATATTGAATTTTCAATGCAAAAGTAAGCATTTCAAGCTAGTTTTTCAACGTTAAACACGGTAATTTCAAATTTGAATATGCTGTTTGAAATCATTACAAAACCAATAAAATTATTGAAAATCGATATGGTATCGATCAGAAAATATTGTTTTTGACAATTTCCAACAGTTTACACAAAGTTTTATTGCAAATATTAAGTTTTACAAACTTTTGAAAAATATTGAGTTTTCAATGCAAAAGTAAGCATTTCAAGCTAGTTTTTCAACGTTAAACACGGTAATTTCAAATTTGAATATGCCGTTTGAAATCATTAGAAAACCAATAAAATTATTGAAAATCGATATGGTATCGATCAGAAAATATTGTTTTTGACAATTTCCAACAGTTTACACAAAGTTTTATTGCAAATATTAAGTTTTACAAACTTTTGAAAAATATTGAAATTTCAATGCAAAAGCAAGCAATTCAAGCTACTTTTCATCGTTAAACACGGTAATTTCAAATTTGAATATGCTGTTTGAAATCATTAGAAAACCAATAAAATTATTGAAAATCGATATGGTATCGATCAGAAAATATTGTTTTTGACAATTTCCAACAGTTTACACAATGTTTTATTGCAAATATTAAGTTTTAGAAACTTTAGAAAAATATTGAATTTTCAATGCAAAAGTAAGCATTTCAAGCTAGTTTTTCAACGTTAAACACGGTAATTTCAAATTTGAATATGCTGTTTGAAATCATTAGAAAACCAATAAAATTATTGAAAATCGATATGGTATCGATCAGAAAATATTGTTTTTGACAATTTCCAACAGTTTACACAAAGTTTTATTGCAAATATTAAGTTTTACAAACTTTTGAAAAATATTGAATTTTCAATGCAAAAGTAAGCATTTCAAGCTAGTTTTTCAACGTTAAACACGGTAATTTCAAATTTGAATATGCTGTTTGAAATCATTAGAAAACCAATAAAATTATTGAAAATCGATATGGTATCGATCAGAAAATATTGTTTTTGACAATTTCCAACAGTTTACACAAAGTTTTATTGCAAATATTAAGTTTTACAAACTTTTGAAAAATATTGAGTTTTCAATGCAAAAGTAAGCATTTCAAGCTAGTTTTTCAACGTTAAACACGGTAATTTCAAATTTGAATATGCCGTTTGAAATCATTAGAAAACCAATAAAATTATTGAAAATCGATATGGTATCGATCAGAAAATATTGTTTTTGACAATTTCCAACAGTTTACACAAAGTTTTATTGCAAATATTAAGTTTTACAAACTTTTGAAAAATATTGAAATTTCAATGCAAAAGCAAGCAATTCAAGCTACTTTTCATCGTTAAACACGGTAATTTCAAATTTGAATATGCTGTTTGAAATCATTAGAAAACCAATAAAATTATTGAAAATCGATATGGTATCGATCAGAAAATATTGTTTTTGACAATTTCCAACAGTTTACACAATGTTTTATTGCAAATATTAAGTTTTACAAACTTTAGAAAAATATTGAATTTTCAATGCAAAAGTAAGCATTTCAAGCTAGTTTTTCAACGTTAAACACGGTAATTTCAAATTTGAATATGCTGTTTGAAATCATTACAAAACCAATAAAATTATTGAAAATCGATATGGTATCGATCAGAAAATATTGTTTTTGACAATTTCCAACAGTTTACACAAAGTTTTATTGCAAATATTAAGTTTTACAAACTTTTGAAAAATATTGAGTTTTCAATGCAAAAGTAAGCATTTCAAGCTAGTTTTTCAACGTTAAACACGGTAATTTCAAATTTGAATATGCCGTTTGAAATCATTAGAAAACCAATAAAATTATTGAAAATCGATATGGTATCGATCAGAAAATATTGTTTTTGACAATTTCCAACAGTTTACACAAAGTTTTATTGCAAATATTAAGTTTTACAAACTTTTGAAAAATATTGAAATTTCAATGCAAAAGCAAGGAATTCAAGCTACTTTTCATCGTTAAACACGGTAATTTCAAATTTGAATATGCTGTTTGAAATCATTAGAAAACCAATAAAATTATTGAAAATCGATATGGTATCGATCAGAAAATATTGTTTTTGACAATTTCCAACAGTTTACACAATGTTTTATTGCAAATATTAAGTTTTACAAACTTTAGAAAAATATTGAATTTTCAATGCAAAAGTAAGCATTTCAAGCTAGTTTTTCAACGTTAAACACGGTAATTTCAAATTTGAATATGCTGTTTGAAATCATTAGAAAACCAATAAAATTATTGAAAATCGATATGGTATCGATCAGAAAATATTGTTTTTGACAATTTCCAACAGTTTACACAAAGTTTTATTGCAAATATTAAGTTTTACAAACTTTTGAAAAATATTGAATTTTCAATGCAAAAGTAAGCATTTCAAGCTAGTTTTTCAACGTTAAACACGGTAATTTCAAATTTGAATATGCCGTTTGAAATCATTAGAAAACCAATAAAATTATTGAAAATCGATATGGTATCGATCAGAAAATATTGTTTTTGACAATTTCCAACAGTTTACACAAAGTTTTATTGCAAATATTAAGTTTTACAAACTTTTGAAAAATATTGAAATTTCAATGCAAAAGCAAGCAATTCAAGCTACTTTTCATCGTTAAACACGGTAATTTCAAATTTGAATATGCTGTTTGAAATCATTAGAAAACCAATAAAATTATTGAAAATCGATATGGTATCGATCAGAAAATATTGTTTTTGACAATTTACAACAGTTTACACAATGTTTTATTGCAAATATTAAGTTTTACAAACTTTAGAAAAATATTGAATTTTCAATGCAAAAGTAAGCATTTCAAGCTAGTTTTTCAACGTTAAACACGGTAATTTCAAATTTGAATATGCTGTTTGAAATCATTACAAAACCAATAAAATTATTGAAAATCGATATGGTATCGATCAGAAAATATTGTTTTTGACAATTTCCAACAGTTTACACAAAGTTTTATTGCAAATATTAAGTTTTACAAACTTTTGAAAAATATTGAGTTTTCAATGCAAAAGTAAGCATTTCAAGCTAGTTTTTCAACGTTAAACACGGTAATTTCAAATTTGAATATGCCGTTTGAAATCATTAGAAAACCAATAAAATTATTGAAAATCGATATGGTATCGATCAGAAAATATTGTTTTTGACAATTTCCAACAGTTTACACAAAGTTTTATTGCAAATATTAAGTTTTACAAACTTTTGAAAAATATTGAAATTTCAATGCAAAAGCAAGCAATTCAAGCTACTTTTCATCGTTAAACACGGTAATTTCAAATTTGAATATGCTGTTTGAAATCATTAGAAAACCAATAAAATTATTGAAAATCGATATGGTATCGATCAGAAAATATTGTTTTTGACAATTTCCAACAGTTTACACAATGTTTTATTGCAAATATTAAGTTTTACAAACTTTAGAAAAATATTGAATTTTCAATGCAAAAGTAAGCATTTCAAGCTAGTTTTTCAACGTTAAACACGGTAATTTCAAATTTGAATATGCTGTTTGAAATCATTACAAAACCAATAAAATTATTGAAAATCGATATGGTATCGATCAGAAAATATTGTTTTTGACAATTTCCAACAGTTTACACAAAGTTTTATTGCAAATATTAAGTTTTACAAACTTTTGAAAAATATTGAATTTTCAATGCAAAAGTAAGCATTTCAAGCTAGTTTTTCAACGTTAAACACGGTAATTTCAAATTTGAATATGCCGTTTGAAATCATTAGAAAACCAATAAAATTATTGAAAATCGATATGCTATCGATCAGAAAATATTGTTTTTGACAATTTCCAACAGTTTACACAAAGTTTTATTGCAACTATTAAGTTTTACAAACTTTTGAAAAATATTGAATTTTCAATGCAAAAGTAAGCATTTCAAGCTAGTTTTTCAACGTTAAACACGGTAATTTCAAATTTGAATATGCTGTTTGAAATCATTAGAAAACCAATAAAATTATTGAAAATCGATATGGTATCGATCAGAAAATATTGTTTTTGACAATTTCCAACAGTTTACACAAAGTTTTATTGCAAATATTAAGTTTTACAAACTTTTGAAAATATTGAGTTTTCAATGCAAAAGTAAGCATTTCAAGCTAGTTTTTCAACGTTAAACACGGTAATTTCAAATTTGAATATGCTGTTTGAAATCATTAGAAAACCAATAAAATTATTGAAAATCGATATGGTATCGATCAGAAAATATTGTTTTTGACAATTTCCAACAGTTTACACAAAGTTTTATTGCAAATATTAAGTTTTACAAACTTTTGAAAAATATTGAATTTTCAATGCAAAAGTAAGCATTTCAAGCTAGTTTTTCAACGTTAAACACGGTAATTTCAAATTTGAATATGCTGTTTGAAATCATTAGAAAACCAATAAAATTATTGAAAATCGATATGGTATCGATCAGAAAATATTGTTTTTGACAATTTCCAACAGTTTACACAAAGTTTTATTGCAAATATTAAGTTTTACAAACTTTTGAAAAATATTGAAATTTCAATGCAAAAGCAAGCAATTCAAGCTACTTTTCAACGTTAAACACGGTAATTTCAAATTTGAATATGCTGTTTGAAATCATTAGAAAACCAATAAAATTATTGAAAATCGATATGGTATCGATCAGAAAATATTGTTTTTGACAATTTCCAACAGTTTACACAAAGTTTTATTGCAAATATTAAGTTTTACAAACTTTTGAAAAATATTGAGTTTTCAATGCAAAAGTAAGCATTTCAAGCTAGTTTTTCAACGTTAAACACGGTAATTTCAAATTTGAATATGCTGTTTGAAATAATTAGAAAACCAATAAAATTATTGAAAATCGATATGGTATCGATCAGAAAATATTGTTTTTGACAATTTCCAACAGTTTACACAATGTTTTATTGCAAATATTATGTTTTACAAACTTTTGACAAATATTGAGTTTTCAATGCAAAAGTAAGCATTTCAAGCTAGTTTTTCAACGTTAAACACGGTAATTTCAAATTTGAATATGCTGTTTGAAATCATTAGAAAACCAATAAAATTATTGAAAATCGATATGGTATCGATCAGAAAATATTGTTTTTGACAATTTCCAACAGTTTACACAAAGTTTTATTGCAAATATTAAGTTTTACAAACTTTTGAAAAATATTGAATTTTCAATGCAAAAGTAAGCATTTCAAGCTAGTTTTTCAACGTTAAACACGGTAATTTCAAATTTGAATATGCTGTTTGAAATCATTACAAAACCAATAAAATTATTGAAAATCGATATGGTATCGATCAGAAAATATTGTTTTTGACAATTTCCAACAGTTTACACAAAGTTTTATTGCAAATATTAAGTTTTACAAACTTTTGAAAAATATTGAGTTTTCAATGCAAAAGTAAGCATTTCAAGCTAGTTTTTCAACGTTAAACACGGTAATTTCAAATTTGAATATGCCGTTTGAAATCATTAGAAAACCAATAAAATTATTGAAAATCGATATGGTATCGATCAGAAAATATTGTTTTTGACAATTTCCAACAGTTTACACAAAGTTTTATTGCAAATATTAAGTTTTACAAACTTTTGAAAAATATTGAAATTTCAATGCAAAAGCAAGCAATTCAAGCTACTTTTCATCGTTAAACACGGTAATTTCAAATTTGAATATGCTGTTTGAAATCATTAGAAAACCAATAAAATTATTGAAAATCGATATGGTATCGATCAGAAAATATTGTTTTTGACAATTTCCAACAGTTTACACAATGTTTTATTGCAAATATTAAGTTTTACAAACTTTAGAAAAATATTGAATTTTCAATGCAAAAGTAAGCATTTCAAGCTAGTTTTTCAACGTTAAACACGGTAATTTCAAATTTGAATATGCTGTTTGAAATCATTAGAAAACCAATAAAATTATTGAAAATCGATATGGTATCGATCAGAAAATATTGTTTTTGACAATTTCCAACAGTTTACACAAAGTTTTATTGCAAATATTAAGTTTTACAAACTTTTGAAAAATATTGAATTTTCAATGCAAAAGTAAGCATTTCAAGCTAGTTTTTCAACGTTAAACACGGTAATTTCAAATTTGAATATGCTGTTTGAAATCATTACAAAACCAATAAAATTATTGAAAATCGATATGGTATCGATCAGAAAATATTGTTTTTGACAATTTCCAACAGTTTACACAAAGTTTTATTGCAAATATTAAGTTTTACAAACTTTTGAAAAATATTGAGTTTTCAATGCAAAAGTAAGCATTTCAAGCTAGTTTTTCAACGTTAAACACGGTAATTTCATATTTGAATATGCCGTTTGAAATCATTAGAAAACCAATAAAATTATTGAAAATCGATATGGTATCGATCAGAAAATATTGTTTTTGACAATTTCCAACAGTTTACACAAAGTTTTATTGCAAATATTAAGTTTTACAAACTTTTGAAAAATATTGAATTTTCAATGCAAAAGTAAGCATTTCAAGCTAGTTTTTCAACGTTAAACACGGTAATTTCAAATTTGAATATGCTGTTTGAAATCATTAGAAAACCAATAAAATTATTGAAAATCGATATGGTATCGATCAGAAAATATTGTTTTTGACAATTTCCAACAGTTTACACAAAGTTTTATTGCAAATATTAAGTTTTACAAACTTTTGAAAAATATTGAATTTTCAATGCAAAAGTAAGCATTTCAAGCTAGTTTTTCAACGTTAAACGGTAATTTCAAATTTGAATATGCTGTTTGAAATCATTAGAAAACCAATAAAATTATTGAAAATCGATATGGTATCGATCAGAAAATATTGTTTTTAACAATTTCCAACAGTTTACACAAAGTTTTATTGCAAATATTAAGTTTTACAAACTTTTGAAAAATATTGAATTTTCAATGCAAAAGTAAGCATTTCAAGCTAGTTTTTCAACGTTAAACACGGTAATTTCAAATTTGAATATGCTGTTTGAAATCATTAGAAAACCAATAAAATTATTGAAAATCGATATGGTATCGATCAGAAAATATTGTTTTTGACAATTTCCAACAGTTTACACAAAGTTTATTGCAAATATTAAGTTTTACAAACTTTTGAAAAATATTGAATTTTCAATGCAAAAGTAAGCATTTCAAGCTAGTTTTTCAACGTTAAACACGGTAATTTCAAATTTGAATATGCCGTTTGAAATCATTAGAAAACCAATAAAATTATTGAAAATCGATATGGTATCGATCAGAAAATATTGTTTTTGACAATTTCCAACAGTTTACACAATGTTTTATTGCAAATATTATGTTTTACAAACTTTTGACAAATATTGAGTTTTCAATGCTAAAGTAAGCATTTCAAGCTAGTTTTTCAACGTTAAACACGGTAATTTCAAATTTGAATATGCTGTTTGAAATCATTAGAAAACCAATAAAATTATTGAAAATCGATATGGTATCGATCAGAAAATATTGTTTTTGACAATTTCCAACAGTTTACACAAAGTTTTATTGCAAATATTAAGTTTTACAAACTTTTGAAAAATATTGAATTTTCAATGCAAAAGTAAGCATTTCAAGCTAGTTTTTCAACGTTAAACACGGTAATTTCAAATTTGAATATGCTGTTTGAAATCATTACAAAACCAATAAAATTATTGAAAATCGATATGGTATCGATCAGAAAATATTGTTTTTGACAATTTCCAACAGTTTACACAAAGTTTTATTGCAAATATTAAGTTTTACAAACTTTTGAAAAATATTGAGTTTTCAATGCAAAAGTAAGCATTTCAAGCTAGTTTTTCAACGTTAAACACGGTAATTTCAAATTTGAATATGCCGTTTGAAATCATTAGAAAACCAATAAAATTATTGAAAATCGATATGGTATCGATCAGAAAATATTGTTTTTGACAATTTCCAACAGTTTACACAAAGTTTTATTGCAAATATTAAGTTTTACAAACTTTTGAAAAATATTGAAATTTCAATGCAAAAGCAAGCAATTCAAGCTACTTTTCATCGTTAAACACGGTAATTTCAAATTTGAATATGCTGTTTGAAATCATTAGAAAACCAATAAAATTATTGAAAATCGATATGGTATCGATCAGAAAATATTGTTTTTGACAATTTCCAACAGTTTACACAATGTTTTATTGCAAATATTAAGTTTTACAAACTTTAGAAAAATATTGAATTTTCAATGCAAAAGTAAGCATTTCAAGCTAGTTTTTCAACGTTAAACACGGTAATTTCAAATTTGAATATGCTGTTTGAAATCATTAGAAAACCAATAAAATTATTGAAAATCGATATGGTATCGATCAGAAAATATTGTTTTTGACAATTTCCAACAGTTTACACAAAGTTTTATTGCAAATATTAAGTTTTACAAACTTTTGAAAAATATTGAATTTTCAATGCAAAAGTAAGCATTTCAAGCTAGTTTTTCAACGTTAAACACGGTAATTTCAAATTTGAATATGCTGTTTGAAATCATTAGAAAACCAATAAAATTATTGAAAATCGATATGGTATCGATCAGAAAATATTGTTTTTGACAATTTCCAACAGTTTACACAAAGTTTTATTGCAAATATTAAGTTTTACAAACTTTTGAAAAATATTGAGTTTTCAATGCAAAAGTAAGCATTTCAAGCTAGTTTTTCAACGTTAAACACGGTAATTTCAAATTTGAATATGCCGTTTGAAATCATTAGAAAACCAATAAAATTATTGAAAATCGATATGGTATCGATCAGAAAATATTGTTTTTGACAATTTCCAACAGTTTACACAAAGTTTTATTGCAAATATTAAGTTTTACAAACTTTTGAAAAATATTGAAATTTCAATGCAAAAGCAAGCAATTCAAGCTACTTTTCATCGTTAAACACGGTAATTTCAAATTTGAATATGCTGTTTGAAATCATTAGAAAACCAATAAAATTATTGAAAATCGATATGGTATCGATCAGAAAATATTGTTTTTGACAATTTCCAACAGTTTACACAATGTTTTATTGCAAATATTAAGTTTTACAAACTTTAGAAAAATATTGAATTTTCAATGCAAAAGTAAGCATTTCAAGCTAGTTTTTCAACGTTAAACACGGTAATTTCAAATTTGAATATGCTCTTTGAAATCATTACAAAACCAATAAAATTATTGAAAATCGATATGGTATCGATCAGAAAATATTGTTTTTGACAATTTCCAACAGTTTACACAAAGTTTTATTGCAAATATTAAGTTTTACAAACTTTTGAAAAATATTGAGTTTTCAATGCAAAAGTAAGCATTTCAAGCTAGTTTTTCAACGTTAAACACGGTAATTTCAAATTTGAATATGCCGTTTGAAATCATTAGAAAACCAATAAAATTATTGAAAATCGATATGGTATCGATCAGAAAATATTGTTTTTGACAATTTCCAACAGTTTACACAAAGTTTTATTGCAAATATTAAGTTTTACAAACTTTTGAAAAATATTGAAATTTCAATGCAAAAGCAAGCAATTCAAGCTACTTTTCATCGTTAAACACGGTAATTTCAAATTTGAATATGCTGTTTGAAATCATTAGAAAACCAATAAAATTATTGAAAATCGATATGGTATCGATCAGAAAATATTGTTTTTGACAATTTCCAACAGTTTACACAATGTTTTATTGCAAATATTAAGTTTTACAAACTTTAGAAAAATATTGAATTTTCAATGCAAAAGTAAGCATTTCAAGCTAGTTTTTCAACGTTAAACACGGTAATTTCAAATTTGAATATGCTGTTTGAAATCATTAGAAAACCAATAAAATTATTGAAAATCGATATGGTATCGATCAGAAAATATTGTTTTTGACAATTTCCAACAGTTTACACAAAGTTTTATTGCAAATATTAAGTTTTACAAACTTTTGAAAAATATTGAATTTTCAATGCAAAAGTAAGCATTTCAAGCTAGTTTTTCAACGTTAAACACGGTAATTTCAAATTTGTATATGCCGTTTGAAATCATTAGAAAACCAATAAAATTATTGAAAATCGATATGGTATCGATCAGAAAATATTGTTTTTGACAATTTCCAACAGTTTACACAAAGTTTTATTGCAAATATTAAGTTTTACAAACTTTTGAAAAATATTGAAATTTCAATGCAAAAGCAAGCAATTCAAGCTACTTTTCATCGTTAAACACGGTAATTTCAAATTTGAATATGCTGTTTGAAATCATTAGAAAACCAATAAAATTATTGAAAATCGATATGGTATCGATCAGAAAATATTGTTTTTGACAATTTACAACAGTTTACACAATGTTTTATTGCAAATATTAAGTTTTACAAACTTTAGAAAAATATTGAATTTTCAATGCAAAAGTAAGCATTTCAAGCTAGTTTTTCAACGTTAAACACGGTAATTTCAAATTTGAATATGCTGTTTGAAATCATTACAAAACCAATAAAATTATTGAAAATCGATATGGTATCGATCAGAAAATATTGTTTTTGACAATTTCCAACAGTTTACACAAAGTTTTATTGCAAATATTAAGTTTTACAAACTTTTGAAAAATATTGAGTTTTCAATGCAAAAGTAAGCATTTCAAGCTAGTTTTTCAACGTTAAACACGGTAATTTCAAATTTGAATATGCCGTTTGAAATCATTAGAAAACCAATAAAATTATTGAAAATCGATATGGTATCGATCAGAAAATATTGTTTTTGACAATTTCCAACAGTTTACACAAAGTTTTATTGCAAATATTAAGTTTTACAAACTTTTGAAAAATATTGAAATTTCAATGCAAAAGCAAGCAATTCAAGCTACTTTTCATCGTTAAACACGGTAATTTCAAATTTGAATATGCTGTTTGAAATCATTAGAAAACCAATAAAATTATTGAAAATCGATATGGTATCGATCAGAAAATATTGTTTTTGACAATTTCCAACAGTTTACACAATGTTTTATTGCAAATATTAAGTTTTACAAACTTTAGAAAAATATTGAATTTTCAATGCAAAAGTAAGCATTTCAAGCTAGTTTTTCAACGTTAAACACGGTAATTTCAAATTTGAATATGCTGTTTGAAATCATTACAAAACCAATAAAATTATTGAAAATCGATATGGTATCGATCAGAAAATATTGTTTTTGACAATTTCCAACAGTTTACACAAAGTTTTATTGCAAATATTAAGTTTTACAAACTTTTGAAAAATATTGAATTTTCAATGCAAAAGTAAGCATTTCAAGCTAGTTTTTCAACGTTAAACACGGTAATTTCAAATTTGAATATGCCGTTTGAAATCATTAGAAAACCAATAAAATTATTGAAAATCGATATGCTATCGATCAGAAAATATTGTTTTTGACAATTTCCAACAGTTTACACAAAGTTTTATTGCAACTATTAAGTTTTACAAACTTTTGAAAAATATTGAATTTTCAATGCAAAAGTAAGCATTTCAAGCTAGTTTTTCAACGTTAAACACGGTAATTTCAAATTTGAATATGCTGTTTGAAATCATTAGAAAACCAATAAAATTATTGAAAATCGATATGGTATCGATCAGAAAATATTGTTTTTGACAATTTCCAACAGTTTACACAAAGTTTTATTGCAAATATTAAGTTTTACAAACTTTTGAAAATATTGAGTTTTCAATGCAAAAGTAAGCATTTCAAGCTAGTTTTTCAACGTTAAACACGGTAATTTCAAATTTGAATATGCTGTTTGAAATCATTAGAAAACCAATAAAATTATTGAAAATCGATATGGTATCGATCAGAAAATATTGTTTTTGACAATTTCCAACAGTTTACACAAAGTTTTATTGCAAATATTAAGTTTTACAAACTTTTGAAAAATATTGAATTTTCAATGCAAAAGTAAGCATTTCAAGCTAGTTTTTCAACGTTAAACACGGTAATTTCAAATTTGAATATGCTGTTTGAAATCATTAGAAAACCAATAAAATTATTGAAAATCGATATGGTATCGATCAGAAAATATTGTTTTTGACAATTTCCAACAGTTTACACAAAGTTTTATTGCAAATATTAAGTTTTACAAACTTTTGAAAAATATTGAAATTTCAATGCAAAAGCAAGCAATTCAAGCTACTTTTCAACGTTAAACACGGTAATTTCAAATTTGAATATGCTGTTTGAAATCATTAGAAAACCAATAAAATTATTGAAAATCGATATGGTATCGATCAGAAAATATTGTTTTTGACAATTTCCAACAGTTTACACAAAGTTTTATTGCAAATATTAAGTTTTACAAACTTTTGAAAAATATTGAGTTTTCAATGCAAAAGTAAGCATTTCAAGCTAGTTTTTCAACGTTAAACACGGTAATTTCAAATTTGAATATGCTGTTTGAAATCATTAGAAAACCAATAAAATTATTGAAAATCGATATGGTATCGATCAGAAAATATTGTTTTTGACAATTTCCAACAGTTTACACAAAGTTTTATTGCAAATATTAAGTTTTACAAACTTTTGAAAAATATTGAATTTTCAATGCAAAAGTAAGCATTTCAAGCTAGTTTTTCAACGTTAAACACTGTAATTTCAAATTTGAATATGCTGTTTGAAATCATTAGAAAACCAATAAAATTATTGAAAATCGATATGGTATCGATCAGAAAATATTGTTTTTGACAATTTCCAACAGTTTACACAAAGTTTTATTGCAAATATTAAGTTTTACAAACTTTTGAAAAATATTGAATTTTCAATGCAAAAGTAAGCATTTCAAGCTAGTTTTTCAACGTTAAACACGGTAATTTCAAATTTGAATATGCCGTTTGAAATCATTAGAAAACCAATAAAATTATTGAAAATCGATATGGTATCGATCAGAAAATATTGTTTTTGACAATTTCCAACAGTTTACACAATGTTTTATTGCAAATATTATGTTTTACAAACTTTTGACAAATATTGAGTTTTCAATGCAAAAGTAAGCATTTCAAGCTAGTTTTTCAACGTTAAACACGGTAATTTCAAATTTGAATATGCTGTTTGAAATCATTAGAAAACCAATAAAATTATTGAAAATCGATATGGTATCGATCAGAAAATATTGTTTTTGACAATTTCCAACAGTTTACACAAAGTTTTATTGCAAATATTAAGTTTTACAAACTTTTGAAAAATATTGAATTTTCAATGCAAAAGTAAGCATTTCAAGCTAGTTTTTCAACGTTAAACACGGTAATTTCAAATTTGAATATGCTGTTTGAAATCATTACAAAACCAATAAAATTATTGAAAATCGATATGGTATCGATCAGAAAATATTGTTTTTGACAATTTCCAACAGTTTACACAAAGTTTTATTGCAAATATTAAGTTTTACAAACTTTTGAAAAATATTGAGTTTTCAATGCAAAAGTAAGCATTTCAAGCTAGTTTTTCAACGTTAAACACGGTAATTTCAAATTTGAATATGCCGTTTGAAATCATTAGAAAACCAATAAAATTATTGAAAATCGATATGGTATCGATCAGAAAATATTGTTTTTGACAATTTCCAACAGTTTACACAAAGTTTTATTGCAAATATTAAGTTTTACAAACTTTTGAAAAATATTGAAATTTCAATGCAAAAGCAAGCAATTCAAGCTACTTTTCATCGTTAAACACGGTAATTTCAAATTTGAATATGCTGTTTGAAATCATTAGAAAACCAATAAAATTATTGAAAATCGATATGGTATCGATCAGAAAATATTGTTTTTGACAATTTCCAACAGTTTACACAATGTTTTATTGCAAATATTAAGTTTTACAAACTTTAGAAAAATATTGAATTTTCAATGCAAAAGTAAGCATTTCAAGCTAGTTTTTCAACGTTAAACACGGTAATTTCAAATTTGAATATGCTGTTTGAAATCATTAGAAAACCAATAAAATTATTGAAAATCGATATGGTATCGATCAGAAAATATTGTTTTTGACAATTTCCAACAGTTTACACAAAGTTTTATTGCAAATATTAAGTTTTACAAACTTTTGAAAAATATTGAGTTTTCAATGCAAAAGTAAGCATTTCAAGCTAGTTTTTCAACGTTAAACACGGTAATTTCAAATTTGAATATGCTGTTTGAAATCATTACAAAACCAATAAAATTATTGAAAATCGATATGGTATCGATCAGAAAATATTGTTTTTGACAATTTCCAACAGTTTACACAAAGTTTTATTGCAAATATTAAGTTTTACAAACTTTTGAAAAATATTGAATTTTCAATGCAAAAGTAAGCATTTCAAGCTAGTTTTTCAACGTTAAACACGGTAATTTCAAATTTGAATATGCTGTTTGAAATCATTAGAAAACCAATAAAATTATTGAAAATCGATATGGTATCGATCAGAAAATATTGTTTTTGACAATTTCCAACAGTTTACACAAAGTTTTATTGCAAATATTAAGTTTTACAAACTTTTGAAAAATATTGAATTTTCAATGCAAAAGTAAGCATTTCAAGCTAGTTTTTCAACGTTAAACACGGTAATTTCAAATTTGAATATGCTGTTTGAAATCATTACAAAACCAATAAAATTATTGAAAATCGATATGGTATTGATCAGAAAATATTGTTTTTGACAATTTCCAACAGTTTACACAAAGTTTTATTGCAAATATTAAGTTTTACAAACTTTTGAAAAATATTGAGTTTTCAATGCAAAAGTAAGCATTTCAAGCTAGTTTTTCAACGTTAAACACGGTAATTTCAAATTTGAATATGCCGTTTGAAATCATTAGAAAACCAATAAAATTATTGAAAATCGATATGGTATCGATCAGAAAATATTGTTTTTGACAATTTCCAACAGTTTACACAAAGTTTTATTGCAAATATTAAGTTTTACAAACTTTTGAAAAATATTGAAATTTCAATGCAAAAGCAAGCAATTCAAGCTACTTTTCATCGTTAAACACGGTAATTTCAAATTTGAATATGCTGTTTGAAATCATTAGAAAACCAATAAAATTATTGAAAATCGATATGGTATCGATCAGAAAATATTGTTTTTGACAATTTCCAACAGTTTACACAATGTTTTATTGCAAATATTAAGTTTTACAAACTTTAGAAAAATATTGAATTTTCAATGCAAAAGTAAGCATTTCAAGCTAGTTTTTCAACGTTAAACACGGTAATTTCAAATTTGAATATGCTGTTTGAAATCATTAGAAAACCAATAAAATTATTGAAAATCGATATGGTATCGATCAGAAAATATTGTTTTTGACAATTTCCAACAGTTTACACAAAGTTTTATTGCAAATATTAAGTTTTACAAACTTTTGAAAAATATTGAATTTTCAATGCAAAAGTAAGCATTTCAAGCTAGTTTTTCAACGTTAAACACGGTAATTTCAAATTTGAATATGCTGTTTGAAATCATTACAAAACCAATAAAATTATTGAAAATCGATATGGTATCGATCAGAAAATATTGTTTTTGACAATTTCCAACAGTTTACACAAAGTTTTATTGCAAATATTAAGTTTTACAAACTTTTGAAAAATATTGAGTTTTCAATGCAAAAGTAAGCATTTCAAGCTAGTTTTTCAACGTTAAACACGGTAATTTCAAATTTGAATATGCCGTTTGAAATCATTAGAAAACCAATAAAATTATTGAAAATCGATATGGTATCGATCAGAAAATATTGTTTTTGACAATTTCCAACAGTTTACACAAAGTTTTATTGCAAATATTAAGTTTTACAAACTTTTGAAAAATATTGAATTTTCAATGCAAAAGTAAGCATTTCAAGCTAGTTTTTCAACGTTAAACACGGTAATTTCAAATTTGAATATGCTGTTTGAAATCATTAGAAAACCAATAAAATTATTGAAAATCGATATGGTATCGATCAGAAAATATTGTTTTTGACAATTTCCAACAGTTTACACAAAGTTTTATTGCAAATATTAAGTTTTACAAACTTTTGAAAAATATTGAATTTTCAATGCAAAAGTAAGCATTTCAAGCTAGTTTTTCAACGTTAAACGGTAATTTCAAATTTGAATATGCTGTTTGAAATCATTAGAAAACCAATAAAATTATTGAAAATCGATATGGTATCGATCAGAAAATATTGTTTTTAACAATTTCCAACAGTTTACACAAAGTTTTATTGCAAATATTAAGTTTTACAAACTTTTGAAAAATATTGAATTTTCAATGCAAAAGTAAGCATTTCAAGCTAGTTTTTCAACGTTAAACACGGTAATTTCAAATTTGAATATGCTGTTTGAAATCATTAGAAAACCAATAAAATTATTGAAAATCGATATGGTATCGATCAGAAAATATTGTTTTTGACAATTTCCAACAGTTTACACAAAGTTTATTGCAAATATTAAGTTTTACAAACTTTTGAAAAATATTGAATTTTCAATGCAAAAGTAACCATTTCAAGCTAGTTTTTCAACGTTAAACACGGTAATTTCAAATTTGAATATGCCGTTTGAAATCATTAGAAAACCAATAAAATTATTGAAAATCGATATGGTATCGATCAGAAAATATTGTTTTTGACAATTTCCAACAGTTTACACAATGTTTTATTGCAAATATTATGTTTTACAAACTTTTGACAAATATTGAGTTTTCAATGCAAAAGTAAGCATTTCAAGCTAGTTTTTCAACGTTAAACACGGTAATTTCAAATTTGAATATGCTGTTTGAAATCATTAGAAAACCAATAAAATTATTGAAAATCGATATGGTATCGATCAGAAAATATTGTTTTTGACAATTTCCAACAGTTTACACAAAGTTTTATTGCAAATATTAAGTTTTACAAACTTTTGAAAAATATTGAATTTTCAATGCAAAAGTAAGCATTTCAAGCTAGTTTTTCAACGTTAAACACGGTAATTTCAAATTTGAATATGCTGTTTGAAATCATTACAAAACCAATAAAATTATTGAAAATCGATATGGTATCGATCAGAAAATATTGTTTTTGACAATTTCCAACAGTTTACACAAAGTTTTATTGCAAATATTAAGTTTTACAAACTTTTGAAAAATATTGAGTTTTCAATGCAAAAGTAAGCATTTCAAGCTAGTTTTTCAACGTTAAACACGGTAATTTCAAATTTGAATATGCCGTTTGAAATCATTAGAAAACCAATAAAATTATTGAAAATCGATATGGTATCGATCAGAAAATATTGTTTTTGACAATTTCCAACAGTTTACACAAAGTTTTATTGCAAATATTAAGTTTTACAAACTTTTGAAAAATATTGAAATTTCAATGCAAAAGCAAGCAATTCAAGCTACTTTTCATCGTTAAACACGGTAATTTCAAATTTGAATATGCTGTTTGAAATCATTAGAAAACCAATAAAATTATTGAAAATCGATATGGTATCGATCAGAAAATATTGTTTTTGACAATTTCCAACAGTTTACACAATGTTTTATTGCAAATATTAAGTTTTACAAACTTTAGAAAAATATTGAATTTTCAATGCAAAAGTAAGCATTTCAAGCTAGTTTTTCAACGTTAAACACGGTAATTTCAAATTTGAATATGCTGTTTGAAATCATTAGAAAACCAATAAAATTATTGAAAATCGATATGGTATCGATCAGAAAATATTGTTTTTGACAATTTCCAACAGTTTACACAAAGTTTTATTGCAAATATTAAGTTTTACAAACTTTTGAAAAATATTGAATTTTCAATGCAAAAGTAAGCATTTCAAGCTAGTTTTTCAACGTTAAACACGGTAATTTCAAATTTGAATATGCTGTTTGAAATCATTACAAAACCAATAAAATTATTGAAAATCGATATGGTATCGATCAGAAAATATTGTTTTTGACAATTTCCAACAGTTTACACAAAGTTTTATTGCAAATATTAAGTTTTACAAACTTTTGAAAAATATTGAGTTTTCAATGCAAAAGTAAGCATTTCAAGCTAGTTTTTCAACGTTAAACACGGTAATTTCAAATTTGAATATGCCGTTTGAAATCATTACAAAACCAATAAAATTATTGAAAATCGATATGGTATCGATCAGAAAATATTGTTTTTGACAATTTCCAACAGTTTACACAAAGTTTTATTGCAAATATTAAGTTTTACAAACTTTTGAAAAATATTGAAATTTCAATGCAAAAGCAAGCAATTCAAGCTACTTTTCATCGTTAAACACGGTAATTTCAAATTTGAATATGCTGTTTGAAATCATTAGAAAACCAATAAAATTATTGAAAATCGATATGGTATCGATCAGAAAATATTGTTTTTGACAATTTCCAACAGTTTACACAATGTTTTATTGCAAATATTAAGTTTTACAAACTTTAGAAAAATATTGAATTTTCAATGCAAAAGTAAGCATTTCAAGCTAGTTTTTCAACGTTAAACACGGTAATTTCAAATTTGAATATGCTGTTTGAAATCATTAGAAAACCAATAAAATTATTGAAAATCGATATGGTATCGATCAGAAAATATTGTTTTTGACAATTTCCAACAGTTTACACAAAGTTTTATTGCAAATATTAAGTTTTACAAACTTTTGAAAAATATTGAATTTTCAATGCAAAAGTAAGCATTTCAAGCTAGTTTTTCAACGTTAAACACGGTAATTTCAAATTTGAATATGCTGTTTGAAATCATTACAAAACCAATAAAATTATTGAAAATCGATATGGTATCGATCAGAAAATATTGTTTTTGACAATTTCCAACAGTTTACACAAAGTTTTATTGCAAATATTAAGTTTTACAAACTTTTGAAAAATATTGAGTTTTCAATGCAAAAGTAAGCATTTCAAGCTAGTTTTTCAACGTTAAACACGGTAATTTCAAATTTGAATATGCCGTTTGAAATCATTAGAAAACCAATAAAATTATTGAAAATCGATATGGTATCGATCAGAAAATATTGTTTTTGACAATTTCCAACAGTTTACACAAAGTTTTATTGCAAATATTAAGTTTTACAAACTTTTGAAAAATATTGAATTTTCAATGCAAAAGTAAGCATTTCAAGCTAGTTTTTCAACGTTAAACACGGTAATTTCAAATTTGAATATGCTGTTTGAAATCATTACAAAACCAATAAAATTATTGAAAATCGATATGGTATCGATCAGAAAATATTGTTTTTGACAATTTCCAACAGTTTACACAAAGTTTTATTGCAAATATTAAGTTTTACAAACTTTTGAAAAATATTGAGTTTTCAATGCAAAAGTAAGCATTTCAAGCTAGTTTTTCAACGTTAAACACGGTAATTTCAAATTTGAATATGCCGTTTGAAATCATTAGAAAACCAATAAAATTATTGAAAATCGATATGGTATCGATCAGAAAATATTGTTTTTGACAATTTCCAACAGTTTACACAAAGTTTTATTGCAAATATTAAGTTTTACAAACTTTTGAAAAATATTGAATTTTCAATGCAAAAGTAAGCATTTCAAGCTAGTTTTTCAACGTTAAACACGGTAATTTCAAATTTGAATATGCTGTTTGAAATCATTAGAAAACCAATAAAATTATTGAAAATCGATATGGTATCGATCAGAAAATATTGTTTTTGACAATTTCCAACAGTTTACACAAAGTTTTATTGCAAATATTAAGTTTTACAAACTTTTGAAAAATATTGAATTTTCAATGCAAAAGTAAGCATTTCAAGCTAGTTTTTCAACGTTAAACGGTAATTTCAAATTTGAATATGCTGTTTGAAATCATTAGAAAACCAATAAAATTATTGAAAATCGATATGGTATCGATCAGAAAATATTGTTTTTAACAATTTCCAACAGTTTACACAAAGTTTTATTGCAAATATTAAGTTTTACAAACTTTTGAAAAATATTGAATTTTCAATGCAAAAGTAAGCATTTCAAGCTAGTTTTTCAACGTTAAACACGGTAATTTCAAATTTGAATATGCTGTTTGAAATCATTAGAAAACCAATAAAATTATTGAAAATCGATATGGTATCGATCAGAAAATATTGTTTTTGACAATTTCCAACAGTTTACACAAAGTTTTATTGCAAATATTAAGTTTTACAAACTTTTGAAAAATATTGAGTTTTCAATGCAAAAGTAAGCATTTCAAGCTAGTTTTTCAACGTTAAACACGGTAATTTCAAATTTGAATATGCTGTTTGAAATCATTAGAAAACCAATAAAATTATTGAAAATCGATATGGTATCGATCAGAAAATATTGTTTTTGACAATTTCCAACAGTTTACACAAAGTTTTATTGCAAATATTAAGTTTTACAAACTTTTGAAAAATATTGAATTTTCAATGCAAAAGTAAGCATTTCAAGCTAGTTTTTCAACGTTAAACACGGTAATTTCAAATTTGAATATGCTGTTTGAAATCATTAGAAAACCAATCAAATTATTGAAAATCGATATGGTATCGATCAGAAAATATTGTTTTTGACAATTTCCAACAGTTTACACAAAGTTTTATTGCAAATATTAAGTTTTACAAACTTTTGAAAAATATTGAGTTTTCAATGCAAAAGTAAGCATTTCAAGCTAGTTTTTCAACGTTAAACACGGTAATTTCAAATTTGAATATGCTGTTTGAAATCATTAGAAAACCAATAAAATTATTGAAAATCGATATGGTATCGATCAGAAAATATTGTTTTTGACAATTTCCAACAGTTTACACAAAGTTTTATTGCAAATATTAAGTTTTACAAACTTTTGAAAAATATTGAGTTTTCAATGCAAAAGTAAGCATTTCAAGCTAGTTTTTCAACGTTAAACACGGTAATTTCAAATTTGAATATGCTGTTTGAAATCATTAGAAAACCAATAAAATTATTGAAAATCGATATGGTATCGATCAGAAAATATTGTTTTTGACAATTTCCAACAGTTTACACAAAGTTTTATTGCAAATATTAAGTTTTACAAACTTTTGAAAAATATTGAATTTTCAATGCAAAAGTAAACATTTCAAGCTAGTTTTTCAACGTTAAACACGGTAATTTCAAATTTGAATATGCTGTTTGAAATCATTAGAAAACCAATAAAATTATTGAAAATCGATATGGTATCGATCAGAAAATATTGTTTTTGACAATTTCCAACAGTTTACACAAAGTTTTATTGCAAATATTAAGTTTTACAAACTTTTGAAAAATATTGAGTTTTCAATGCAAAAGTAAGCATTTCAAGCTAGTTTTTCAACGTTAAACACGGTAATTTCAAATTTGAATATGCTGTTTGAAATCATTAGAAAACCAATAAAATTATTGAAAATCGATATGGTATCGATCAGAAAATATTGTTTTTGACAATTTCCAACAGTTTACACAAAGTTTTATTGCAAATATTAAGTTTTACAAACTTTTGAAAAATATTGAGTTTTCAATGCAAAAGTAAGCATTTCAAGCTAGTTTTTCAACGTTAAACACGGTAATTTCAAATTTGAATATGCTGTTTGAAATCATTAGAAAACCAATAAAATTATTGAAAATCGATATGGTATCGATCAGAAAATATTGTTTTTGACAATTTCCAACAGTTTACACAAAGTTTTATTGCAAATATTAAGTTTTACAAACTTTTGAAAAATATTGAATTTTCAATGCAAAAGTAAGCATTTCAAGCTAGTTTTTCAACGTTAAACACGGTAATTTCAAATTTGAATATGCTGTTTGAAATCATTAGAAAACCAATAAAATTATTGAAAATCGATATGGTATCGATCAGAAAATATTGTTTTTGACAATTTCCAACAGTTTACACAAAGTTTTATTGCAAATATTAAGTTTTACAAACTTTTGAAAAATATTGAGTTTTCAATGCAAAAGTAAGCATTTCAAGCTAGTTTTTCAACGTTAAACACGGTAATTTCAAATTTGAATATGCTGTTTGAAATCATTAGAAAACCAATAAAATTATTGAAAATCGATATGGTATCGATCAGAAATTATTGTTTTTGACAATTTCCAACAGTTTACACAAAGTTTTATTGCAAATATTAAGTTTTACAAACTTTTGAAAAATATTGAATTTTCAATGCAAAAGTAAGCATTTCAAGCTAGTTTTTCAACGTTAAACACGGTAATTTCAAATTTGAATATGCTGTTTGAAATCATTAGAAAACCAATAAAATTATTGAAAATCGATATGGTATCGATCAGAAAATATTGTTTTTGACAATTTCCAACAGTTTACACAAAGTTTTATTGCAAATATTAAGTTTTACAAACTTTTGAAAAATATTGAGTTTTCAATGCAAAAGTAAGCATTTCAAGCTAGTTTTTCAACGTTAAACACGGTAATTTCAAATTTGAATATGCTGTTTGAAATCATTAGAAAACCAATAAAATTATTGAAAATCGATATGGTATCGATCAGAAAATATTGTTTTTGACAATTTCCAACAGTTTACACAAAGTTTTATTGCAAATATTAAGTTTTACAAACTTTTGAAAAATATTGAATTTTCAATGCAAAAGTAAGCATTTCAAGCTAGTTTTTCAACGTTAAACACGGTAATTTCAAATTTGAATATGCTGTTTGAAATCATTAGAAAACCAATAAAATTATTGAAAATCGATATGGTATCGATCAGAAAATATTGTTTTTGACAATTTCCAACAGTTTACACAAAGTTTTATTGCAAATATTAAGTTTTACAAACTTTTGAAAAATATTGAGTTTTCAATGCAAAAGTAAGCATTTCAAGCTAGTTTTTCAACGTTAAACACGGTAATTTCAAATTTGAATATGCTGTTTGAAATCATTAGAAAACCAATAAAATTATTGAAAATCGATATGGTATCGATCAGAAAATATTGTTTTTGACAATTTCCAACAGTTTACACAAAGTTTTATTGCAAATATTAAGTTTTACAAACTTTTGAAAAATATTGAATTTTCAATGCAAAAGTAAGCATTTCAAGCTAGTTTTTCAACGTTAAACACGGTAATTTCAAATTTGAATATGCTGTTTGAAATCATTAGAAAACCAATAAAATTATTGAAAATCGATATGGTATCGATCAGAAAATATTGTTTTTGACAATTTCCAACAGTTTACACAAAGTTTTATTGCAAATATTAAGTTTTACAAACTTTTGAAAAATATTGAGTTTTCAATGCAAAAGTAAGCATTTCAAGCTAGTTTTTCAACGTTAAACACGGTAATTTCAAATTTGAATATGCTGTTTGAAATCATTAGAAAACCAATAAAATTATTGAAAATCGATATGGTATCGATCAGAAAATATTGTTTTTGACAATTTCCAACAGTTTACACAAAGTTTTATTGCAAATATTAAGTTTTACAAACTTTTGAAAAATATTGAGTTTTCAATGCAAAAGTAAGCATTTCAAGCTAGTTTTTCAACGTTAAACACGGTAATTTCAAATTTGAATATGCTGTTTGAAATCATTAGAAAACCAATAAAATTATTGAAAATCGATATGGTATCGATCAGAAAATATTGTTTTTGACAATTTCCAACAGTTTACACAAAGTTTTATTGCAAATATTAAGTTTTACAAACTTTTGAAAAATATTGAGTTTTCAATGCAAAAGTAAGCATTTCAAGCTAGTTTTTCAACGTTAAACACGGTAATAACAAATTTGAATATGCTGTTTGAAATCATTAGAAAACCAATAAAATTATTGAAAATCGATATGGTATCGATCAGAAAATATTGTTTTTGACAATTTCCAACAGTTGACACAAAGTTTTATTGCAAATATTAAGTTTTACAAACTTTTGAAAAATATTGAGTTTTCAATGCAAAAGTAAGCATTTCAAGCTAGTTTTTCAACGTTAAACACGGTAATTTCAAATTTGAATATGCTGTTTGAAATCATTAGAAAACCAATAAAATTATTGAAAATCGATATGGTATCGATCAGAAAATATTGTTTTTGACAATTTCCAACAGTTTACACAAAGTTTTATTGCAAATATTAAGTTTTACAAACTTTTGAAAAATATTGAGTTTTCAATGCAAAAGTAAGCATTTCAAGCTAGTTTTTCAACGTTAAACACGGTAATTTCAAATTTGAATATGCTGTTTGAAATCATTAGAAAACCAATAAAATTATTGAAAATCGATATGGTATCGATCAGAAAATATTGTTTTTGACAATTTCCAACAGTTTACACAAAGTTTTATTGCAAATATTAAGTTTTACAAACTTTTGAAAAATATTGAATTTTCAATGCAAAAGTAAGCATTTCAAGCTAGTTTTTCAACGTTAAACACGGTAATTTCAAATTTGAATATGCTGTTTGAAATCATTAGAAAACCAATAAAATTATTGAAAATCGATATGGTATCGATCAGAAAATATTGTTTTTGACAATTTCCAACAGTTTACACAAAGTTTTATTGCAAATATTAAGTTTTACAAACTTTTGAAAAATATTGAGTTTTCAATGCAAAAGTAAGCATTTCAAGCTAGTTTTTCAACGTTAAACACGGTAATTTCAAATTTGAATATGCTGTTTGAAATCATTAGAAAACCAATAAAATTATTGAAAATCGATATGGTATCGATCAGAAAATATTGTTTTTGACAATTTCCAACAGTTTACACAAAGTTTTATTGCAAATATTAAGTTTTACAAACTTTTGAAAAATATTGAATTTTCAATGCAAAAGTAAGCATTTCAAGCTAGTTTTTCAACGTTAAACACGGTAATTTCAAATTTGAATATGCTGTTTGAAATCATTAGAAAACCAATAAAATTATTGAAAATCGATATGGTATCGATCAGAAAATATTGTTTTTGACAATTTCCAACAGTTTACACAAAGTTTTATTGCAAATATTAAGTTTTACAAACTTTTGAAAAATATTGAGTTTTCAATGCAAAAGTAAGCATTTCAAGCTAGTTTTTCAACGTTAAACACGGTAATTTCAAATTTGAATATGCTGTTTGAAATCATTAGAAAACCAATAAAATTATTGAAAATCGATATGGTATCGATCAGAAAATATTGTTTTTGACAATTTCCAACAGTTGACACAAAGTTTTATTGCAAATATTAAGTTTTACAAACTTTTGAAAAATATTGAATTTTCAATGCAAAAGTAAGCATTTCAAGCTAGTTTTTCAACGTTAAACACGGTAATTTCAAATTTGAATATGCTGTTTGAAATCATTAGAAAACCAATAAAATTATTGAAAATCGATATGGTATCGATCAGAAAATATTGTTTTTGACAATTTCCAACAGTTTACACAAAGTTTTATTGCAAATATTAAGTTTTACAAACTTTTGAAAAATATTGAGTTTTCAATGCAAAAGTAAGCATTTCAAGCTAGTTTTTCAACGTTAAACACGGTAATTTCAAATTTGAATATGCTGTTTGAAATCATTAGAAAACCAATAAAATTATTGAAAATCGATATGGTATCGATCAGAAAATATTGTTTTTGACAATTTCCAACAGTTTACACAAAGTTTTATTGCAAATATTAAGTTTTACAAACTTTTGAAAAATATTGAGTTTTCAATGCAAAAGTAAGCATTTCAAGCTAGTTTTTCAACGTTAAACACGGTAATTTCAAATTTGAATATGCTGTTTGAAATCATTAGAAAACCAATAAAATTATTGAAAATCGATATGGTATCGATCAGAAAATATTGTTTTTGACAATTTCCAACAGTTTACACAAAGTTTTATTGCAAATATTAAGTTTTACAAACTTTTGAAAAATATTGAGTTTTCAATGCAAAAGTAAGCATTTCAAGCTAGTTTTTCAACGTTAAACACGGTAATTTCAAATTTGAATATGCTGTTTGAAATCATTAGAAAACCAATAAAATTATTGAAAATCGATATGGTATCGATCAGAAAATATTGTTTTTGACAATTTCCAACAGTTTACACAAAGTTTTATTGCAAATATTAAGTTTTACAAACTTTTGAAAAATATTGAGTTTTCAATGCAAAAGTAAGCATTTCAAGCTAGTTTTTCAACGTTAAACACGGTAATTTCAAATTTGAATATGCTGTTTGAAATCATTAGAAAACCAATAAAATTATTGAAAATCGATATGGTATCGATCAGAAAATATTGTTTTTGACAATTTCCAACAGTTTACACAAAGTTTTATTGCAAATATTAAGTTTTACAAACTTTTGAAAAATATTGAATTTTCAATGCAAAAGTAAGCATTTCAAGCTAGTTTTTCAACGTTAAACACGGTAATTTCAAATTTGAATATGCTGTTTGAAATCATTAGAAAACCAATAAAATTATTGAAAATCGATATGGTATCGATCAGAAAATATTGTTTTTGACAATTTCCAACAGTTTACACAAAGTTTTATTGCAAATATTAAGTTTTACAAACTTTTGAAAAATATTGAATTTTCAATGCAAAAGTAAGCATTTCAAGCTAGTTTTTCAACGTTAAACACGGTAATTTCAAATTTGAATATGCTGTTTGAAATCATTAGAAAACCAATAAAATTATTGAAAATCGATATGGTATCGATCAGAAAATATTGTTTTTGACAATTTCCAACAGTTTACACAAAGTTTTATTGCAAATATTAAGTTTTACAAACTTTTGAAAAATATTGAGTTTTCAATGCAAAAGTAAGCATTTCAAGCTAGTTTTTCAACGTTAAACACGGTAATTTCAAATTTGAATATGCTGTTTGAAATCATTAGAAAACCAATAAAATTATTGAAAATCGATATGGTATCGATCAGAAAATATTGTTTTTGACAATTTCCAACAGTTTACACAAAGTTTTATTGCAAATATTAAGTTTTACAAACTTTTGAAAAATATTGAGTTTTCAATGCAAAAGTAAGCATTTCAAGCTAGTTTTTCAACGTTAAACACGGTAATTTCAAATTTGAATATGCTGTTTGAAATCATTAGAAAACCAATAAAATTATTGAAAATCGATATGGTATCGATCAGAAAATATTGTTTTTGACAATTTCCAACAGTTTACACAAAGTTTTATTGCAAATATTAAGTTTTACAAACTTTTGAAAAATATTGAATTTTCAATGCAAAAGTAAGCATTTCAAGCTAGTTTTTCAACGTTAAACACGGTAATTTCAAATTTGAATATGCTGTTTGAAATCATTAGAAAACCAATAAAATTATTGAAAATCGATATGGTATCGATCAGAAAATATTGTTTTTGACAATTTCCAACAGTTTACACAAAGTTTTATTGCAAATATTAAGTTTTACAAACTTTTGAAAAATATTGAGTTTTCAATGCAAAAGTAAGCATTTCAAGCTAGTTTTTCAACGTTAAACACGGTAATTTCAAATTTGAATATGCTGTTTGAAATCATTAGAAAACCAATAAAATTATTGAAAATCGATATGGTATCGATCAGAAAATATTGTTTTTGACAATTTCCAACAGTTTACACAAAGTTTTATTGCAAATATTAAGTTTTACAAACTTTTGAAAAATATTGAGTTTTCAATGCAAAAGTAAGCATTTCAAGCTAGTTTTTCAACGTTAAACACGGTAATTTCAAATTTGAATATGCTGTTTGAAATCATTAGAAAACCAATAAAATTATTGAAAATCGATATGGTATCGATCAGAAAATATTGTTTTTGACAATTTCCAACAGTTTACACAAAGTTTTATTGCAAATATTAAGTTTTACAAACTTTTGAAAAATATTGAGTTTTCAATGCAAAAGTAAGCATTTCAAGCTAGTTTTTCAACGTTAAACACGGTAATTTCAAATTTGAATATGCTGTTTGAAATCATTAGAAAACCAATAAAATTATTGAAAATCGATATGGTATCGATCAGAAAATATTGTTTTTGACAATTTCCAACAGTTTACACAAAGTTTTATTGCAAATATTAAGTTTTACAAACTTTTGAAAAATATTGAGTTTTCAATGCAAAAGTAAGCATTTCAAGCTAGTTTTTCAACGTTAAACACGGTAATTTCAAATTTGAATATGCTGTTTGAAATCATTAGAAAACCAATAAAATTATTGAAAATCGATATGGTATCGATCAGAAAATATTGTTTTTGACAATTTCCAACAGTTTACACAAAGTTTTATTGCAAATATTAAGTTTTACAAACTTTTGAAAAATATTGAGTTTTCAATGCAAAAGTAAGCATTTCAAGCTAGTTTTTCAACGTTAAACACGGTAATTTCAAATTTGAATATGCTGTTTGAAATCATTAGAAAACCAATAAAATTATTGAAAATCGATATGGTATCGATCAGAAAATATTGTTTTTGACAATTTCCAACAGTTTACACAAAGTTTTATTGCAAATATTAAGTTTTACAAACTTTTGAAAAATATTGAGTTTTCAATGCAAAAGTAAGCATTTCAAGCTAGTTTTTCAACGTTAAACACGGTAATTTCAAATTTGAATATGCTGTTTGAAATCATTAGAAAACCAATAAAATTATTGAAAATCGATATGGTATCGATCAGAAAATATTGTTTTTGACAATTTCCAACAGTTTACACAAAGTTTTATTGCAAATATTAAGTTTTACAAACTTTTGAAAAATATTGAGTTTTCAATGCAAAAGTAAGCATTTCAAGCTAGTTTTTCAACGTTAAACACGGTAATTTCAAATTTGAATATGCTGTTTGAAATCATTAGAAAACCAATAAAATTATTGAAAATCGATATGGTATCGATCAGAAAATATTGTTTTTGACAATTTCCAACAGTTTACACAAAGTTTTATTGCAAATATTAAGTTTTACAAACTTTTGAAAAATATTGAGTTTTCAATGCAAAAGTAAGCATTTCAAGCTAGTTTTTCAACGTTAAACACGGTAATTTCAAATTTGAATATGCTGTTTGAAATCATTAGAAAACCAATAAAATTATTGAAAATCGATATGGTATCGATCAGAAAATATTGTTTTTGACAATTTCCAACAGTTTACACAAAGTTTTATTGCAAATATTAAGTTTTACAAACTTTTGAAAAATATTGAGTTTTCAATGCAAAAGTAAGCATTTCAAGCTAGTTTTTCAACGTTAAACACGGTAATTTCAAATTTGAATATGCTGTTTGAAATCATTAGAAAACCAATAAAATTATTGAAAATCGATATGGTATCGATCAGAAAATATTGTTTTTGACAATTTCCAACAGTTTACACAAAGTTTTATTGCAAATATTAAGTTTTACAAACTTTTGAAAAATATTGAGTTTTCAATGCAAAAGTAAGCATTTCAAGCTAGTTTTTCAACGTTAAACACGGTAATTTCAAATTTGAATATGCTGTTTGAAATCATTAGAAAACCAATAAAATTATTGAAAATCGATATGGTATCGATCAGAAAATATTGTTTTTGACAATTTCCAACAGTTTACACAAAGTTTTATTGCAAATATTAAGTTTTACAAACTTTTGAAAAATATTGAATTTTCAATGCAAAAGTAAGCATTTCAAGCTAGTTTTTCAACGTTAAACACGGTAATTTCAAATTTGAATATGCTGTTTGAAATCATTAGAAAACCAATAAAATTATTGAAAATCGATATGGTATCGATCAGAAAATATTGTTTTTGACAATTTCCAACAGTTTACACAAAGTTTTATTGCAAATATTAAGTTTTACAAACTTTTGAAAAATATTGAATTTTCAATGCAAAAGTAAGCATTTCAAGCTAGTTTTTCAACGTTAAACACGGTAATTTCAAATTTGAATATGCTGTTTGAAATCATTAGAAAACCAATAAAATTATTGAAAATCGATATGGTATCGATCAGAAAATATTGTTTTTGACAATTTCCAACAGTTTACACAAAGTTTTATTGCAAATATTAAGTTTTACAAACTTTTGAAAAATATTGAGTTTTCAATGCAAAAGTAAGCATTTCAAGCTAGTTTTTCAACGTTAAACACGGTAATTTCAAATTTGAATATGCTGTTTGAAATCATTAGAAAACCAATAAAATTATTGAAAATCGATATGGTATCGATCAGAAAATATTGTTTTTGACAATTTCCAACAGTTGACACAAAGTTTTATTGCAAATATTAAGTTTTACAAACTTTTGAAAAATATTGAGTTTTCAATGCAAAAGTAAGCATTTCAAGCTAGTTTTTCAACGTTAAACACGGTAATTTCAAATTTGAATATGCTGTTTGAAATCATTAGAAAACCAATAAAATTATTGAAAATCGATATGGTATCGATCAGAAAATATTGTTTTTGACAATTTCCAACAGTTTACACAAAGTTTTATTGCAAATATTAAGTTTTACAAACTTTTGAAAAATATTGAATTTTCAATGCAAAAGTAAGCATTTCAAGCTAGTTTTTCAACGTTAAACACGGTAATTTCAAATTTGAATATGCTGTTTGAAATCATTAGAAAACCAATAAAATTATTGAAAATCGATATGGTATCGATCAGAAAATATTGTTTTTGACAATTTCCAACAGTTTACACAAAGTTTTATTGCAAATATTAAGTTTTACAAACTTTTGAAAAATATTGAGTTTTCAATGCAAAAGTAAGCATTTCAAGCTAGTTTTTCAACGTTAAACACGGTAATTTCAAATTTGAATATGCTGTTTGAAATCATTAGAAAACCAATAAAATTATTGAAAATCGATATGGTATCGATCAGAAAATATTGTTTTTGACAATTTCCAACAGTTTACACAAAGTTTTATTGCAAATATTAAGTTTTACAAACTTTTGAAAAATATTGAATTTTCAATGCAAAAGTAAGCATTTCAAGCTAGTTTTTCAACGTTAAACACGGTAATTTCAAATTTGAATATGCTGTTTGAAATCATTAGAAAACCAATAAAATTATTGAAAATCGATATGGTATCGATCAGAAAATATTGTTTTTGACAATTTCCAACAGTTTACACAAAGTTTTATTGCAAATATTAAGTTTTACAAACTTTTGAAAAATATTGAGTTTTCAATGCAAAAGTAAGCATTTCAAGCTAGTTTTTCAACGTTAAACACGGTAATTTCAAATTTGAATATGCTGTTTGAAATCATTAGAAAACCAATAAAATTATTGAAAATCGATATGGTATCGATCAGAAAATATTGTTTTTGACAATTTCCAACAGTTTACACAAAGTTTTATTGCAAATATTAAGTTTTACAAACTTTTGAAAAATATTGAGTTTTCAATGCAAAAGTAAGCATTTCAAGCTAGTTTTTCAACGTTAAACACGGTAATTTCAAATTTGAATATGCTGTTTGAAATCATTAGAAAACCAATAAAATTATTGAAAATCGATATGGTATCGATCAGAAAATATTGTTTTTGACAATTTCCAACAGTTTACACAAAGTTTTATTGCAAATATTAAGTTTTACAAACTTTTGAAAAATATTGAGTTTTCAATGCAAAAGTAAGCATTTCAAGCTAGTTTTTCAACGTTAAACACGGTAATTTCAAATTTGAATATGCTGTTTGAAATCATTAGAAAACCAATAAAATTATTGAAAATCGATATGGTATCGATCAGAAAATATTGTTTTTGACAATTTCCAACAGTTTACACAAAGTTTTATTGCAAATATTAAGTTTTACAAACTTTTGAAAAATATTGAGTTTTCAATGCAAAAGTAAGCATTTCAAGCTAGTTTTTCAACGTTAAACACGGTAATTTCAAATTTGAATATGCTGTTTGAAATCATTAGAAAACCAATAAAATTATTGAAAATCGATATGGTATCGATCAGAAAATATTGTTTTTGACAATTTCCAACAGTTTACACAAAGTTTTATTGCAAATATTAAGTTTTACAAACTTTTGAAAAATATTGAGTTTTCAATGCAAAAGTAAGCATTTCAAGCTAGTTTTTCAACGTTAAACACGGTAATTTCAAATTTGAATATGCTGTTTGAAATCATTAGAAAACCAATAAAATTATTGAAAATCGATATGGTATCGATCAGAAAATATTGTTTTTGACAATTTCCAACAGTTTACACAAAGTTTTATTGCAAATATTAAGTTTTACAAACTTTTGAAAAATATTGAGTTTTCAATGCAAAAGTAAGCATTTCAAGCTAGTTTTTCAACGTTAAACACGGTAATTTCAAATTTGAATATGCTGTTTGAAATCATTAGAAAACCAATAAAATTATTGAAAATCGATATGGTATCGATCAGAAAATATTGTTTTTGACAATTTCCAACAGTTTACACAAAGTTTTATTGCAAATATTAAGTTTTACAAACTTTTGAAAAATATTGAGTTTTCAATGCAAAAGTAAGCATTTCAAGCTAGTTTTTCAACGTTAAACACGGTAATTTCAAATTTGAATATGCTGTTTGAAAT
>CAXIWW010000833.1:5000-10000 GCA_964036315.1 Acanthosepion esculentum | reverse complement strand
TCTTATATTTATTTTTCTTTGTGTGCATGCATGTGTGTGTGTGTGTGTGTGTGTGTGTGTGTTGTCCTTTTAGACTGATATATGTATGTAAATATCTTATATGCATGCATATATCCCAACACTGCTGTAATGTGTTGATTTATATATTTTTTTGTCTCTCCCCTGCCCCCAACTTCTGAACAATTTTCACATCTCTCAAACTACGTATGTAATAACTTTTCTAATCTCCTCTTCCACATTGATCACTAAAACTGAAACCCTCTTCCAGCTGGCCAAAAAAAAAAAATTCTGTTTGCACCTGTGTTTATTCCGAAACTTAAAGATTTAACAATATTGATATATCTAATTTTTTTTTTTTTTTCTATTTTATAGTTAGATATATATATCTATATACGCATACACAATATATCACAATTATGACCATGTCTTTTTAATTATAATTAAACAAGTAGGGTTAGTATTAGGTAAAAAAAAAAAAATTGTAACAAAATTAATTGCCAAGATCTGAGGCAGTAGAACTAGTGGTGAGCCTTAATACCTTCTGCCCTTTTAAAGAAAAAAAAAATGTGCCTGCTTTGTCCAGCAATGAAAGGCAGCACAACACTTTCTTCCTTGCTGCTCTTTGTCTTCCTCTTTCACAAGTTGTCATCTGTGATGGACACACATGCCTAATCGTCCAATGCTGCATCTCCTTATTGTCTTTGCTATTCCCATTTGCCCAGCATTGTTATTTTTTTTAACTACTTATAATTTGCTTTTTGAGTACATTCAGTTAAAAGTGAGGAAAAGGAAAAAAATTTTTTGTGCACCCTTATCACGAAGACGACGACGACAACAACAACAACGACTCCCCTCCACCAAAACACAAAGCCAGTGTGGGTGTCTCGTATATTTGAGTGTGTGTGTAAGTATGCATGCCTTTCTCTTTCGGTCTCATCCATCACTTTGCGGAAATGGATAAAATTTAAAAATAAAAATGTCTTGTTCTTCACTCCTGGAATTTTTTTATTTCTTCGCTTTGTGTCTGTATTTTTGTAACTGCTATTCCCTCAGTTGTCTATCAGGTACGGACAACAGTCATCTCCTCTTCTTTCAATCCTCTTCTGTGGCCCTCTCACTGTTTCACTCCCCCCTCATCCCCCACCCCCCACCCTGACAAACTTTATCAGAATTTCATCAGGTGCTCAAACATTTTCTTTTGCAACAAATCCAGCTTTTTAAGCCTCAAACTTAAGGGGGGGAAACCTTGTGGATAGGGGATAAATGTTTTAACCCTTGGGGTGGCAGTGCCAAATAACAGCTTCACCTATTTCAGCTTATATTACCTCTTCCCTTCATATATTTTTTTTTTGTTCTCCCCCTATTATAGGGAAAGGGGGAGATAATCCATGTCCGGAGACCCTCTAATGAACAATTCAAAGATGCCTCTGGAGTCTTTTACAATATTTCAAAAAGAGACTTCCAAAATTTCAGTGTCTTCCCTCTCCAGCCAAAGGAATATGAAGACTACTTCTGCTTCCCCCATAGAAAAAAAAAAAAATAAACAGTATTGTCTCTGAATGTCATAATTTTACAAAGTGTATTTAGTTTCATTTGACATTGACTCTCTTTGCTGCCATCTTTGCTGATTGTGTGTTGTCTTCTTTTGCTCCTCATCTTAGCATACATCTTGCTCTTCATATTTTATGCTGCTAACCTCCTTTTTTTCTTCTCGACTTGAGTGGCTTGTAAGTCAACCCCATCAATTAGGTCTTTCTTATTGTGATATTTTATTTCAACAACCAACTATCTTAGTGCCACTGTCTGTTTTAAGCTGGTTCCACCTGGCACCAACACGAAACCAAAGAAAGCAGATGACCTTTTTTTTTTTTTTTCTTGTAACAGTTGTTGTTCTTGTCATCTTCATTTAAAACCAGTGTTTGGTGGCATTGGCACAACTTAACACCAATCGAAGTTTGTATTTTTTTTTTTTTTTTTTAAGCATGTAACATAATGACTAAAGCTACAAATTGTTGCTGGCACCTGAGTAATAAAGGAGAAAAAAAAAAAAACAATGTTTCTGCTTAATGACCATGTACTCTGCTTCTTTTTTTTTTTTTTTTTTTTTTTTTTTTTTTCCTAGCTGCTCATCTCTGCCTCTATTCTTCTGGCTGTTCTTCATATTTTGTATTTGTCACTGCTAATAAATTATTGCCTTTTTACATTTTGGCTTTTCTCTTCTTTGCTTTTTGAGTTTTTATTCTTTTTATTTTATTTTCCAGCATATCGAGTGTCTTTTAAGCTCTTGACTCTCTGGAATTTACATAAAATCATATTAACCCTCTCTCATGGCAAAACAACTTGTAGCAGACCCGTTTACAAAATGTTAGTGCAATGATACCTGCTGTTATATGAGTAAAGTGATTTCTTTGTTCCACTGGATAGCTGTTTGAGAGATTTGCATTTTTGTCAAAGTATTCAAGTTGTCATTCCATGAAATATATGCCATGGCCATAGTAAGAAGTATGAATTAATTTAAATATTCGCTCTCCCCCCCCCACCTGCCTCTCTCTTTAATCTGTACTGCCATCATTACACCAATGTGCATCCTCTTTCTTACACACACACACACACTCTAACTTTTGGTGAATACACATGCAAATTCAGCTTTTTGTATTACATTATCAGCCAGGCACATATGTCAAGTCATTTTAACCCAATCTCTGTCCATATCAAATGTAATTTTTTTTTTTTTTTTAAATTCTTCCCAAATTATGCAAATAATATAAAATCTTCTACTGCAATTTTATACATATACATATATATATTTTTGTGTGTGCACATTATATAACTCCTAGAATTATTACAATCACTGACATTTTTGAATTAAGTATTTGTTGGATTGTAATTCTATTTTTGTGGTAATTTTTTTTTTTTTTTTCTTAGCTATTGACAAAAACACTTACTTACTAATATGTATCATAGGAGTTTGTTCTTTACTTTGAATTTGTTTCAGTAAAATAATGTAATGATATTTTATTGTACTTTTCTCCCCAAAACTTAAAAAAAAAAAAAAAAATTTCATATGAAGGCAATATTAAATATACCTACTAAAATATTTGATACCCGTTTTATTATACTATCATCGGTAGACATAGATTTTAGTTTTTTATAGTTATTCAAATTATAGATGTCAAGAGCATTTATGAACTAATTTGTTCATGTTTTTGGTTAACAAATCTCTCTTCAGTATGACATGTAAATTGTTGAGTCATGCGGGGTTTTTTTGTTTTTTTGTTTTAAGGATAGTTTGACAGAATTTTGATAGTTGGAACGACAGGCAAACCTATAACGATCTCATCAGTTCTAGTATGTGTCTAATTCTCTAAATGACCATGAAAGTGCAAGCTAAGTTTCTTCATAATTGATTTTGTTTCTGGACGTGATGAAATTATACATTGTAAAATAGTTGATGTAATTAACTCCCAAGCTCATGAGTAAATGAAACGTCAGCATCTTGAGTTTGGTAAAACACTATTATTTGGGTTATTACATTTGCAAACTTGTGTGAAGTAATGTGGAATTTAGTTGCTAGTTAGAAGGTAAATTTAGTTGGTTTAATAATTTGGCAGATAATTTTTTTTTTTCTTACCCAATATGGTAAGATTGGTGTAGGAACTTGTAAAATTATTTATCTTAGGTTTTAATTTGTATTCTGAAAATATAGCTTGGTTTAAGTTTCAAACATTTTTTTTTCACCTTTAACTATAATGAGCTTGTTTCTCTTTCAGTAATTCTTGTTTGATTTCCTAAGATTGTTAAATACTTTTGTTTGTTTTTGTCTGTCTGTTATTTCAACAAAGCACACATGCTAAATTTGTAGGAAAAGCATTTAGAGTTGTAATGTTATTTTTTCTTCACTTCCTGTCTGATGGTAAGCAACAAGACCTGTGTTGATGTTCATTCATTCTTTCCACAGAGCCATGCCACCACCCACATCAGCATGGTGTAGATTTTGGTCAAGCACCAGATTGATGAAACAGCTGTACCCCCCCCCCCCTTTCCATACACCCTCTGATTGAGAAATGATTATGATCTGTAACCTGATTGTGAACCCCTTGGACTATATCTGAGGCATATTCAAAGTGATAGAAATAGCATGAATATTTCTTTTAAGGTGACATCATAGATGCATTTGAAAAAACTTTTTTCTTTCTTCCTCTCTCCAATTCCTACTTGTTTTCCCCATAGAATTAACATATGTCACAATTTGAATTATCTTAGGATTAAGGTTTTCAGTCTTTCTCTTGTGCATTTCATCTGGTAAAATGTAAGGGTTATTAATTTGAATGGTGCTATAAATTGGCAACTTAACTCAGGCAATATGGCTGCAACAAAAGCATTTTGTTAGACCTTTTCCAAGTGGGCAAGGCTTACAGACATATCCCATTGGAATATCGGTTCTGATACAATCACCAAAGTTAGGCAATGTTGAGCCTGGTCAGTACCTAGATGGGTGACCTTCAAACTACCAGGTACTATAAAGTTGGAGGTGCAGGTGGTATAATGGATAACACATGAATTGGAAATCGGAGCAAAAATCCAGTTTGGTTTCTATTTGCTGATGTGGAAATACTCTTGGGAAAGTTATAAATTCACCTCTTCTCTCTCCAGGTATGGGGTAATTAGTAGGCATTGTATGTAAATTCTTGTAAAAAAAAAAAAAGTGGGCAAGAAAATTTTATCAACTACATTGACTTGAAGATCTTTTCTTGTTTTTGCTAATAGCTATTGCGTATTGGGTGTAAAATTTTTGTCATCCACTCAGTTTTTACTTCTTGTGGCAATTCAGATATTAAAGAACAAGCAATAAATGCTTATGTTTTTTTTTGTTTTTGGTTGGGGTGGGGATTAATTCCAAATTTGTTTCTTTTGTTCTGGACAGAAAATGCCATGTACTTTGTGTTGATAAAATCTGGGTGAGCCAAAGCTTATGGCTGCAAATTTGGAAGCTAGGTCCT
>CAXIWW010000832.1:5000-55000 GCA_964036315.1 Acanthosepion esculentum | reverse complement strand
TGGTTTGTTTATTTTTATTAGTAAGGCTTCCATTATTTTTAGCCTTTTTTTGAAGGGGATGATGCTGTTATATTAGTGTTGTCGACAAGTATATTCCGAATAGTGTACGGTAGGTCTCCATGAATATTTAAATGAGATCTAATTGAGCTATTGTCAGAATGGTGTAGAGTTAATCTACGTTTTAAACGATTTGTAGTGTGGCCTATATAATTATTTACGAAAGTTGATTCTTGAGGAATACAATTCCTTAATGGACATTTGAATTCGTAAATAATGTTTGCTCTATTTAATTTTGTTCTAGGAGGTGAATTATTATTTTTAATTATAAGGTTATAAGTTTTAAATTTTTTATAATAAATAATTAATCAATTTTTTTGCTATTATCAACTGGTGCTATGCATTTTTTTACAATCTTATTCATTCTGCATTCATCCTGTTTATAATTATCGTTCATCTGACTTTTTAAAAAAATATTAATATTATTGTTTATGTTTCTATTCTCGTTATTTATTCGTACAAAAATGTACAAATTGTGGCACAAGGCCGAAAAAAGGGAGGGGTAAAGGCTGGTCTTAACTAACTATCCTATACCTAGCTAATCAGATTCGCGACCCATTCATACATTACAATTGACACATTCACCACAAGAATTCGTCCGTCACCATTCAATCCTCCATACACCATAATACCACATCCTCACCAGAGGGGACCTACAAAAACGCGCTCCACACCATAAACATTTGATGATAATAAAATATATACAATTCTAATCATGAAAAGATGAAAGGGGAGGGAGATGAACCCCATAACAAACTAAAATTCAACAGATTTTTAAACTAAACATAATTTATGTTAGTAGGGCCCGTCCAACCCTCAAAATAGAGAGGCTGCTGTATTCTGCCCAGAGCACAAAATCAAGAAGCACTCTCGCTAAGGGAGTGGGAAAGAGATAAAATAACTCGGACATGGGGAAGTAAAAGGCTGATCCAGTTGAGATGAAAAGGAAGTCAAAACAAACTAGTGAGGTTGGGAATCTCGACTTGGATCATAACTAAAAAGGTGGCCGGGAAACAGGCCGGGAACAACACTTACTCATATTAACTAGGTACACTTAAGCTTGTCTAACCTAACCAAGGGGAGGGTTCCACAGGAAACCACCCCGATGTGACTTAGGTTGACCTAGAAAAGAAAATCAAGGCTAGCCCCGTTCAAACGAACCAAGCTCGCCTCTTTTACCCACCTTTCACTGAAGACTGTCGAATGCAATCGTTTTCTATCAGTTCTAATCTTCATCCTGAGCTGATGCTCAAAGAATCGGATCAGATCCTGATGCGTAAGACTATTGCCTCGCAAGACTTCCTCCATTCGCGTCGTCCATATCACCATTCGAGCCGTGGCTAGCAGCGTCAGAAACACCATTCGTTTCACCCCGGAATACGGGGCGACACATTGTCACACGCGTATGCGCGATCAATGGACACGAGTTCTTCGGGAGCGAGACGAGCCGTCAGCTCGCCGACATGGTCCCATAAGGGGCGGACCCGGGGGCAATGGTAGAAGGCGTGCGAAGCCGTTTCTTCTAATCCAAGGCCACACCGTTCACAGTCTGGCAAATCCGCCAAGCCCCATATGAAAGCCTTGTCGTTGAGAGGCAGCCGATTCCGAGCCAATCGCCAGGTAAGCGAAAAGTCAGGGTTACTGAGATAATCCGCTGCTGGCGCCCAAGACCAGTAGGAGCGGTACTCCTCCTCCGAACAGCAGAGCGTATCACGTAGGAGATCCTTCGCGCGACCCTCCACTAATCCCCGATAGAAGACCTTCCTAGGCCGTGAAAGGTCACTGGACCGCGGAATAGCCTACAAGGCTAACCGACACTCGCGGAGGAAATGCGATTCATCCCGGGGTTTACGACCGCGCTCAACCCTCGAGATGGGGGGAACTGATGGTAAGGCTAGGGAACGCGTCCCTAACAATCCCCTCTAGAATCGGGTCTCCTCTAGTCAATGCACGGCGTAGGAAAGCCAACCGAGAGGCACGGATGTGACTCCTCAAGTGTGGCATTCCCAGCCCCCCATGACACGGACGTTTGGTGCAGACTCGTCTGTCGACCCTGTTCGAGCGTCCCCTCCATAAAATGGAGGATAGCGCTTGCTCGAGCGCCTTCTTTTGGGCCTTACAGAGAGGAAGTACTGACAATCGATAAAGAATCAGGAGGAACATGTATGTAACACACACCTCCGCCCTGCCCTTTACGGACAACCTCCGTCGATTCCAAGTCTTACCGGCAGAAACGACCTTTGCTAGTACTTCAGACCAATTTTTCTCCAGCTGGAGGTCGGGTCCAAACCACACCAAGAATGCGGACAGGACCGTCCGTCCAACCAAAGCGGCCCGGAAGATCACGCCCCTTCCAGGCACCTAACCGCAAGCCGGACGACTTGTCGCGGTTTATCTTGGCCCCTGTCACCTTCTCGTACCGATCAAGCGCCTTCTGTACCGCCTCAATGTCACCACGGGACGACACGAAAGCAGATACGTCATCGGCGTACGCGGAAACCCTGGCTCGAGACCCTCCAGGAACGGCGATCCCGCGTAGGGCCGGACTGCACGCCTCGTCCTTCAGCCGGCGCAGGAGAGGCTCCAATGCCAAAGCATACAGGAGAGGCGACAGCGGACAACCCTGACGAACCGACCTCGACAGAACAAAAGCGCCCGACAACTTTCCGTTCACCTGTACCACAGCACTGGGGGAGCGATACAGGAGGCTAATCCAACGGCAGAAGTCGGGTGAGAATCCGGCAGCCTGCAGGACAGTAGCAAGGTAGCGATGGTCGACCCTATCAAATGCCTTGGACTGATCCAAATTGATCAGCGCGGCTTCGTCGTCGTCTTTTACGCCCTCTAGGATCGTGCGGATCAAATGCAGGTTGCTCTGAATTGTTCGGCCCCTCACAGAACAAGTCTGCTCAGGTCCCAACAGAGACTCGGCAACTGACTGCAAATGCTCCTGCAGGATCTTGGCCATAATCTTTAACTCTGTGTTTAGCAGAGTTATGGGCCTATAATTATCTAGTTTCCCCCCAACACCATTGCCCTTTTTCAACAGAGTGATCACACCCCTGGAAATGCGATTGGGGATGGACCCCGACCGAAACCAGTTGTTGAACACTGCTGTCAAAATCGGGACAAAGATGTGCAACAGCCTCAAGTACAATTCATAAGGCAAACCATCCAGACCGGGCGACTTGCCTCTGCCGACCTTCTTCAGTGCCTCGTAGACTTCGCCCTCCGTGATCTCTCCCTCGCAGCTAGCCGCTTCAGTTGGCGTAAGCCGAGGAAAGTCAGCCAAATAGCTGCGAAACTCCTCCTCACGGAGACCAGGCTCCTTGGTAAAACGGCTCTCGAAATGCCGCCGAAACGCCTCGCACATGTCGTCCGTCGACCGCAGAGTACGCCCCTCCGGAGATTCGACTTGACGAGTGTAAAGATCACCACCTCGACGGACTTCTTCCCGACGCAGTTCTGCGCCCAGGTTCACGGCTTCAGAAGACATCTTACTTAACTTATGTCTAATTACCTGACCCATGTAGCGCTCGCTATTCGAGCGCTGCAGGGACTCCCTAGCTAGGGCTATCTCTAGGGGATCCCCCCAGCCTCCGCCCGGGAAAAATTAGCCTTTAGTGTCTTCACCTTCTCAGCTCTATCTAGGGCGAGCCGCTTGCTGAAATCAGTGGTGAAAGACCTAATTCTATCCTTAAGTCGAATCCACCACGTATTCCCGATAACCGCCCCCACTAGCTCCCGCTGCACTAATTTAATTAGCTGCTCCTGGAAGTCCCGCCTGTCTAGTAAAGACAGATTGAACTTCCAGTAACCAGCCATTCTAGGCCTATGTTCTAACGTCACCCGGCTACACGGATCACAAACGAGTTTGTGATCCGTGTAGCCTACCCAGTGGAACCTGGGGCAATCTAACAAGTCTATGTCGGCTCTACGAACTAACATTCTGTCAAGGTAGCTAACTACCTTGTCAGACGGCCAGCTATGAGCCCACGTCCACATTTTCCCCCTGGGATGATCGACCCGGTATCTATCGACGAGACCATAATCGCCAATCAGATCGACCAGGCTACGATCACCCCTTCTTCCGCTAGCGCCCCGCCCCCTGTCTAACTTGGGGTCCAGGACGGCATTCCAGTCCCCCATTAAAACTAGGCGCGAAGAATCAACTAGGAACGGCCCCAACCGCCGAAAAAAGGAAACCCGCTCCTCCCGGTCGTTGGGCGCATAAACCGCAACGACCCGAAACGAACCACTTTTCACGGCAATATCGGCCACGATCAACCTGCCCTCGGCATCGGTATGCACAAGGTCCACCTTCGCATCAAGAGTACGTCTGACTAGTAAAGAAACTCCTCTGGCACACCGGTCCCCATATGCTTTATATTTCTATTCTCGCCGTTGCTATTAGTTACTTTGGACAAGAAACGCCTAATGTGGAAATCCAACAATTGATTAGGAAATCCGTTATTAATCAGCGTTTGCTTTATATTTTTTTAATTCATTCAAGAAAAGCGTGCGTGAAGATGAGTTCTCGTGCGCTCGCGTGAGGAAATTCTTAATAACACCTATTTTATATCTAAGAGGGCATTTGCTAGAGAAAGTCTTTGCTAGTTGGTTTTTTATAAACAGAAGTTTTAAAAGTATTATTACTAAAATCGACGAGAACGTCTAAGAAAGGAAGTTTATTTTTTTCACTAATTTCATAAGTAAAATTTAGGACAGAATTTTGTTGAAATGTATTTTTCAGATTTTCTATTTCTTTCTTATTTTCAGCCAAAATAAAAATATCGTCAACATAACGAACGTATATTTTAGGTTTAACAACTTTAGTAAAAATCTTGTTTTCGATATAGGACATATAATAATTAGAGAAGCACGGCCCGAGAGGGCTTCCCATACTTACTCCGTCAGTTTGTGTGTAGATAGTACCATTATGGCTATAAAAAGGTACTTTAGTAGTGCAAGCAAGCAGTAGTTTCCTTAAAATATTGGGTTGGATTGATGGAGGTGGAATTGAATTATTTTTATACACCGAATTAATGATAATATCGATAGTTTCAGAGACGGGAACATTTGTAAATAAATTTTCTACGTCAAGTGACGCAAGAATGCCTTGGTTTGTTTGTAATTTTGTGTTTTTAAGTATTTGGAGGAATTCATGGGTAGATTTAATGCTATAGTTAGTAGGGAGATATGGGGTAATAATGTCGTTGAGAAATTTTGATAATTGGTATATGCATGTTGGAATTTGAGAAATGATAGGTCGTAATGGGTTACCTGTTTTGTGTATTTTGACATTACCATATAAGTAGCCGGGTTGGTAATCGCCAATAATTTTATTTATTTTCAAGGATCCTGCTGCTGCATTGTTGGCTGTTATAAGCTTATTAATATATTTCTTCAGGGTTTCAGTAGTGTTCTTATTCAATTTTGTAAATTTAGTACGATCATCAATAAGGTGCTGAAGTTTTTTGTGATAATCCAGTTTATCCAAAATGACGTAAATATTGGATTTATCCGCCTTTACTATATTAGGATTGTTTTTTAATTCTGTAGCAGCAATTTTGAGTTTTGTTGGAATGTTCTTGTTTCTATTCCGTGGAATATAATCTTTTAAACCTTCTACCTTGAGAAGATCTTTGAGGTTTGGATGGAGTATTATCAATTTGTCTTTTTCCAGTTGACATAATGATTGATGTAAGATTTCAATTTCAGTCTTCTTTTTGAGAAGGTCGAATTTAGGTTGGAGGTGGCAATTTGGTCCCAGATTTAAAAATTCCTTTTGATCATCCGTTAATATGTGAGCTGATAAGTTTATGTATTTATCTTGGTTGTTGGGAAATAGAATATTTCCTTGGTATAAGTTGCACAGTTTTTTGTAATTAATTGTCGCTGGTCAAGTTCATTATTAATACTGATATTGATGTGGTATTGTGCTTCATTATATTCAGTTTCAGTTAAAGCGTTTTTTAGTACTGTAGTATGTTTTTGGATTTCATTATTTATATGTTGAGTTTCATTCTTAGCTTTAGTTATTTGTCGCAAAACAAGATTCTTCCTGAAAGTTATAGTGTCGCTTTCCTTGTTGGCTGCCATGTCATGCAATTTAAAATTTGTGTGTATATATATATATATATATATATATATATATATATGTATGTGTGTGTATATGTATATATATATATATGTATGTGTGTGTATATGTATATATATATATATATATATGTATGTGTGTGTATATGTATATATATATATATATATATATATGTATGTGTGTGTATATGTATATATATATATATATATATATATGTATGTGTGTGTATATGTATATATATATATATATATATATATGTATGTGTGTGTATATGTATATATATATATATATATATATATATATGTGTGTGTGTGTGTGTTTATATATATGTATATATATATATATATGTGTTTATATGTATATATGTATATATATATATGTGTATATATATATAAATATTTATATTTAAATACATATGTATAGTGGGAAAATGGTGTGTGTCATGCTTGGTAATATTATTGCAGATTCTGTGGAATTTATCAAGTATCTTTAAATGTACCGCACGAGCACCGGACCAGTTGTAGCAATATTCAAAGCATGAATATATGGTAAACTTATATATAGATAGATTCTGGAGAGAAACATAAGGACCAAACAGCAGACCTCACAATGGAATCAATATAGTCTTTTCACTTCCTATCATTCGAGAATTTTAAACCAAAAACTGCAACATGCCATTTTCTTGAAGATTAGGCATCAACCATGCTGGTTTTAGGCAGCAAGGGATCTTTCAGGTGATTAATCGAGAAATTGTCCAAGTTCTTCTGACGTGAACGATGTTCTTCAGTCTGAATGGGTATTTGCTGGTTTTCCAAAGAGTAGCAAAGAAGTAGTGCAGACTTTTTATTACCGAGTTTACAGATCTATGTGGGCAATGATACGTGAATTGGAATCGTGAATATTCATCAATTATAGTTAGCAGATATCTGTTTCTGGTTTTTGATTCAAGGGGAACTTTTTGAAAGTTTTTATGGCTTTTATAAGTTGTCCCGGTTTTGGCCTATAAAATCGTTGCTTGTGTTCAGCGAAGATTCGGCAGGATGCTATTGTTGAGGACCGTGCGTGTGAAGATGTGAAGAGAGGAGATATCTCTGGGTTACCGTTTCATGCTGGCCGGTCCAGCTACATAAGAATGTTGGACTATAATGGAGTCCAAAGAAGATGAAGAAACAAACAAGACCGATATACATGTATGCAAACAAATATATATTAATAAGAAATTACAATGACATGAAGGGTTACAGAGTGTTGTATGGAGAAGTTATGGTGAGTGAGTTGAGTGTCCGTACGAACGCGTATATTGTTTTTAGCGTGTTTCTAGAATATGGGAAACGCTGTTTGTATGAGAGGTCACATATTGGAATAAGTAAAAAAAAAAGAAAGTTTTTTTTTTTTACCTCGCCTCACGCGCGAGGTTGCGGCCCGTGGCCTGAGTCGAGACAGCTGGCCGCACGTGTGCGTAAGCCGTAAAAAGAGGAAGAGGCGAAAGGTCAGCCAGTATTTATACTCGTGGGAGAGAGAGACCCCTGTTGAAGGATTAAGGAAATGAGGAGGAGCTAACTGCAACACTATGATCTTGATCTCAACAATTAAGGCAAATTTCGGCTTCGTACTACATTCTAGTTATGCCTGGGTGGCAAAAATTCTAATGACCTCCGAACTGGAGATTATTAGAACTTGGCATAGCGCTACTAACTCTCGATAATGCATATACCTCAGGATATACCAGGACGGTATATATTTCTTAGTTTTTAATTTTACTTCTTGATTTAGAATTAACATAAATGCAACTGATTTTTGGTATGTTACTAGTGTGAAGTAACGCCTCAATTTTTTTAATGCCTGTACATTGGCATAGATTTCTTTGATAGCAGAGTGTCGCTGTTCAAACCGCTACTGGGTCCTTGAAAAAAGGCATCGGGACGACCATTTTGCCTCAGTGATGCAGCAACGGCATTATCAGATGCGTCTGTTTCCATTACTAAGTTGAGTGGCTGGGTCTAATGCGCAAATATATCCATGGTTTGTTGAAGTGCTAGCATGTTGTCAGGAACCGGTCACTTGAGCAGAAGTTTTAAATCGCTTGGCGTCTCATATTCCCTTCACTCACAGTGTACCCTAGATTGAGGGTTCTCACTCCATAGAAACATTTGCCATAATTTAATGTATGGTTGTATTTAACAGCCGCCATGAACCATTTAAGTTGGTGATCATGTTTTAGCCGCCATTAACCATTTAAGTTTGCGATGTAGGCAAATATGTCCTTTAATTTTTCTGTGCTTATTATGTTGTCAGTGATTTGTTGAAAATCAACATGCTGCTAGTCACACCAAATGGATCCGTCGAGAATGATACAAACGATTATTCGGCTTGAAGTCTGTATAGAGTTGATCCCCTGTCTCGATTTCCACTTGGTGGTACGCGCTTCGGATTTTCAAAGTAGTATAAACGACTATATTTGCCAATTTCACTCACCATCTCGTCGATGCGAAGCAGCGGGTATGCATGGAACTAGGTGAACCTATTAATCGTCCGCGAGTAGTTTATTACTAATCTCTTTTTTGGGTCTCAGAAGAACGGAGACTAGCTTGATTCAATAACTCCCTCCTCAAGCATTCTCTTTACTTCGGTTTTAATAAATTGTTTGTCGTCGTGTGAGTACCGTCTAGAATTTACTGCTATGGGTTTGTAGTTTGGCGTTAGGTTGTTAAAAAGTGATAGGTACTGAATGTTGATTGTTGCTAGTCTTCAGATTTTTAAAGTTGGTTCGGGTCCTCTGAATGATACTAGAATGTCAACATAGGAAGTCGTGCCCTAGTATCACACTGCACAAAGATTCATTAGTGATAGTTTTGTGTGAATGTAAGAATTATTTTTTAGTCTGACCAGGCAGTAACCATTTACTTGAGCACAGAAAGAAACATTCGCCATAGTTATTTTGTCGGAGCAAGGAAAGATCCAGCATTTATTAGGTTTCACCATATTTGAATCTATGTAGCTCACGAAAGGCAGTCTGGAGAAACAGCAGTTATGACAAGTATATATTGCCGTGAAAAGTGGTTCGTTTCGGGTCGTTGCGGTTTATGCGCCCAATGACCAGGAGGAGCGGGTTTCGTTTTTTCGGCGGTTGGCTAGTGGATTCAACGCGTCTAGTCTTAATGTGGGACTGGAATGCCGTCCTGGACCCCAAGTTAGATCGGGGGCGGGGAGCTAGAGGGTGTAGGGGCGATCGTAGCCTGGTTGATTTGATCAACTATTTTGGTCTCGTTGATAGATACCGGGTCGATCACACCGGGGAGGAAATTTGGACGTGGGCTAATAGTTGGCCTCCTTACAAGGTGGTTAGCTACATTGACAGGATGTTAGTTAGAGGAGCCGACATAGATTTGTTTGATTGTCCCACGTTCCACTGGGTATGCTATATGGACCACAACCTCGTTTGTGACCGTGTGGCGTTAGATCATAGGCCTAGAATGGTTACTGGAAGTTCAATCTGACTTTACTGGATAGGCGGGACATCCAAGAGCAGCTAACTAGCTTAGTGAAGCGGGAGCTAGTGGGGGCGGTTATCGGGAATAAGTGGTGGGATAGACTTAAGTGTAGGATTAGGTCTTTCACTACGGATTTCAGCAAACGGCTCGCCCTAGATAGAGCTGAGATGATGAAGACGCTTAAAGCTAGTCTTTCCCAGGCGGTGGCTGGTGGGGGGTACCATACAGATAGCCTTAGCTAGGGAGGCTGTGGAGAGTTCGAATAGCGAGCGCTACATGGGCCAGGTAATTAGAAATAGGTTAAGCAAGATGTCTTCCGAAGCTGTGAATATGGGCGCAGAATTGCGCATGGAAGAGATCCATCGATGTGGCGATCGTTACTTTCGTGATGACGAAACCACGGAGGGACGTACTCTTCGGGCCATTGACAACATGTGTGAGGCGTTTCGGCGGCATTTCGAGAACCGGTTTACCAAGGAGCCGGGTCTTCGTGAAGACGAGTTTCGCAGATATTTGGCTGACTTTCTTCGGCTTTCGCCGACTGAAGCGGCTGACAGCGAGGGAGAGATCTACGCGGCATTGAAGAAGGTCGGCAGAGGCAAGTCGCCCGGTCTGGATGGTTTGCCCTATGAATTGTACTTCAGGCTGTTGCACATCTTTGTCCCGATTTTGACTGTGGTGTTCAACAACTGGTTCCGGCAGGGGTCCCTCTCCGACCGGTTCTCCAGGGGTGTGATCACACTGTTGAAAAAGGGCAAGGGTGTTGGTGGGGAACTAGATGATTACAGGCCCAGAACACTGCTAAACAAATAGTTAAAGATTTTGGCCAAGATCCTGGAGGAACGTTTGCAGTCAGTTGCCGAGTTTCTGTTGGGTCCTGAGCAGAATTGTTCTGTGAGGGGCCGAACAATTCAGAGCAGCCTGCATCTGATCCGCACAATAATAGAGGGTGTAAAAGACGGCGATGAGGCCGCTCTGATGAATTTAGTTCAGTCCAAGGCATTTTGAGGGTTGACCATCGCTACCTTGCTGTGGTACTGGTGAACGGGAAGCTATCGGGAGCTTTCGCGCTGTCTAGGTCGGTTCGTCACGGTTGTTCACTGTCGCCCCTACTTTATGCTTTGGCGTTGGAGCCTCTCCTTCGTCGACTGAGGGACAGGTTGTGCAGTCCGGCCCTACGCGGAATCGCCGTTCCTGGAGGGGCTCGAGCCAGGGTTTCTGCGTCTGCCGATTATGTATCTGCTTTCGTGTCGTCCCGCAGCGACATTGAGGTGGTACTGAAGGCGCTTGACCGGTACGAGTAAGTGACAGGGGCCAAGATTAACCGCGACAAGTCGTCCGGCTTCCTGTTAGGTGCCTGGAAGCGGGTCGATCTTTCAGGACCCTTCGGTTGGACGGACGGTCCTGTCCACAATCTTGGAGTGTGGTTTGGACCCGACCTCCAGCTGGAGAAAATTTGGTCTGAAGTACGAGCAAAGGTCGACGCTGCCGGCTAAACTTGCCGTCGACGGAGGTTGTCCGTGAAGCGCAGGGCGGAGGCGTGTGCCACTTACGTTTTCCCTCTTGTTCTTTATCGATTGCCCGTACTTCCTCTCTGTGACGACTATCGGAAGCCGCTCGAGCGCTTGCTATCCTCCATTTTAGAGAGGGGTCGCGGGAATCGGGTCGACAGACGTGTTTGTGCACAACGACCGTGTCATGGGGGCTGGAAATACCGCACTTGATGAGCCACAAACTCCGATCGATGTTGGCTTTCCTACGCCGCGCGTTGACAGGAGATTCGATTATGGCGGGGATTGTTATGGACGCGTTTACTTTCCTTACTATCAGCCCACTTATCTCGCGGGTTGAGCGCCATGATGAGCTCTGCTTGTCGGAGAATGAGTTTCGCTCTTACTGGTCTTGGGCGCCAGCGGCGAATTACCTCAGAAACCCTAAGTTTTCGTTTACCTGGCGATTGGCTCGGAATCGGCTGCCTCTCAATAACAAGGCTTTCATATGGGGCTTGGCGGATTTGCCAGACTGCGAACGGTGTGGACTTGGTTTAGAAGAAACGGCTTCGCACGCCTTCTACCATCGCCCCCGGGCCCGCCCCTTATGGGACCATGTCTACGAGCTGACGGCTCGTCTCACTCCCGAAGAACTCGTGCCCATTGATCGCGCATACGCGTGTGACTACGTGCCGCCCCCATATTCCGGGGTGAAATGAATGGTGTTTCTGACGCTGCTAGCCACGACCCGAATGGTGATTTGGACGACGCGACAGGATTCTTTGAGCATCAGCTCAAGAAGATTAGATCTGATAGAAAACGCTCACATTCGACAGTATTCAGCGAATGGTAGGTGACTGAGGCGAGCTTGGTTCGTTTGAATGGGGCTAGCCTTGATTTTCTGTTTCAGGTCAACCTATGTAACATCGGGGTGGTTTCCTGTGTAGCCCTCCCCTTGGTTTGTGGAGCCCTCCCCTTGGCTAGGTTAGACAAGCTTTTGTGTACCGAGTTAATGTGAGTAAATGTTGTTCCTGGCCTGTTCCCTGCTACATCTTTGGTTATGATCCGAGTCCCCAGTTTTTTTTTTGGTCCCCTTTTTTATCTCGACTGGGTCAGATTTTTACTTTCCCACAGCCGTATAATTTTTTATCCTTTTCCCACTCCCTCAGCGAGAGAGTCTCTTGATTTTGTCCCCTGGGCAGAATACAGCGGCCTCTCTGTTTTGACGGTTGGACGGGTCCTACTAACATCAGTTATGTTTAGTTTGTTTTATGTTAATTTTAGTTTGTTATTGGGTTCATCTCCCTCCCCCCTCTCATTTTTCATCATAGAATTTTAAGTATTTATTATCATTTAATTTGTATGGTAAGGGGCGCGTTTTGTAGGTTCCCCCTTGAGATGATGCGGTATTATGGTGTATGGAGGATTGATTGTTGATAGACAAGTTTTTGTGGTGAATGGGCAAATTTGTAACGAGTGAATGGGTCTAGAATCGGATTAGCTAGGTATAAGATAGTTAGTTAAGACCAGCCTCAACCTTTCCATTTTTTCGGCATTGTGCCATAATTATGTATTCTCACATAATAAATAATGTCAGAAATTCACCCTCTTTGTGTGTGTTCGTTTTTCTCACTTGGTCCAACTTGAGCATTCATTGCGCTTGAACCGATAAGCTTTTATTTAATTTTTTGCAAACTCTTTGAATTTTTTAGTTTTCCTTGTTCAGTTTTTAGCATATTATTTGTGTACATTTTACTTTATTTCCTTGTTTGTTTTCCTTTTTGTGATTTTAATTTTATTTTTGAAATTTTCAGCCTTTTTGTTTTAGTTTTGTGAATTGCTTGGGTTGTCTATTTTCCTTTTTTCTTTTTCGTATTTGTTTTAATTGTTTATTACCTTTTGATTTTGCACGTTCTTGTTTATTTTTGTGTTTGTTTTTGACTAATTTATTTACGTTTTGGAAAAATAATTTAAAAAAGGAAAATAAAAAGCAAAACTATTTATTTGTTCGACCGTGGAGGGTCGGAAAAATCCATCATGGCGGACAATTACAATGAAGAAAGTAATACACTGCTTTCTAATCCGGTGTCACCAGCAAAAACGTTCTAGGCTGAAAGTAGGCCGCTTAAAAAAGATCCTGCCTTCTACTGCAATCAAAGAATGAAATTTGAAGAATCATTCCAAGGGAATTAATTCTTAACAACAGCAACAGCAGCAACAACATCAACAACACTAACAGCAACAACAGGCAGAAACGCCAATGGAGGTAGAAAAAATGCCTCCACCTCGGGAAACATCTCTTAAAAGGAGCAGAGAGGACGAAGAGGAAGATGAACCTCAGCAAAAGCACTCTGGCCATAGTAGGGCGGAGAGTGTCATGGACAGAACCAGGTCACTCTCCGACCCTGCTTCGGCAAAAGGAAGTATGGTCCAGCCAAGAGTCTCCCTACTTCTCCTTCTCGTGCTCCATCCCCTACTCCCTCCATCTCCAAACTCAGTTCACTATCCACCCCACTCACACATCCACTTTTTCTCCTCTCCACCCTTCAAGGGAGAAAAAGTAAAATAAGTTTAACCTGGGCCCATATGCCGTATGTAAATTAGATAAAGAGGAGTTCAAAAAGGGCCTGTCAAAACAGAAAAAGACCCTTTTAAGACCTCTATTAAAAATGGAAAAATTAGAAGGAAAATCTGTTGAAGACCCCAGAAATTTCCCAGATACCCCAGGAAAAATCATATGCTGTAGGGACACAGAGCATTATTTAAAGTTCTGGAGCTACCTGTTCGTGGCAATGAAGCCTATCCAAACATCAGAATGATGGAACTGGAAAATGAAAGTTTGAGAAAACTTAAGCAATTTAGTGCAGGTCTAACAACTTTCGCCCCAGCCGACGTCTTACTCTCTGGGTTGAGGTGTCTACTCGGTCTTTAAGGGAGTGACCGTAGGTCCCCTGAGCATCCGTAGATCATTCGACCGGTTCACTGGTTTAATCCTGCTTCCTGCCCACGTTGTGTTTGGTTTGATCCAGAAAGCAGAAGTGATGTTCATCCATTCACGGTCGACTGAAGATGTAGACACGGCTGGAGAGTCTGGGCTAAGAAATTTAGAATGCACCATATATATATATATATATATATATATATATATGTATGAAGAAATATAGTCTTAAAGTGTGCTATATTTATGGGATAAAGTACTCAATATCAGAGATAGAGCGTGTGTAAATATAAAAGTGAACATAGAAGTCAACATTTAGAGGCGACAGTCTGTTTCATGCTAAATGCAATCGTCAGGCAACTAGTGCTGTTATTTTTCTCGGCTATTTATATATACGGGTCAGTGGTGCATTGTGGGTAGTCTATTTTGGCGGTTATTTTTTACCGGAAGTCGTTTATTTGTTTATTTATTTGTGTTAAATTATTTTACTTGTTTTTATTTAATTTTATTTTTATTTTTTATGTTATATATTTATTTTATTTTGATCGGTGTTTTTATTAACGTAGTAAAAATTTGTTTATATAGCTTATTCTGGGTAGTCTATTATGGCCGTTATTTTACCGTAAGTCATTTATTTGCTTATTTATTTGGGTCAAATTTTTTTCCTTGTTTTTATTAATTTTAATTTTAATTTTTTATCTTATTTATTTATTTATTATTTGTTATTTTTTTATTTTGGTCGGTGTTTTTATTAACGTAATAAAAATTTGTTTATATAGCTTATTTAATAGTTTTGTTTTTGTTTGGGAAGATAATTAAAGCTATTTGTTGAATTTTGGGGTTCGAATTAACCACAACAATCAATAATTGACGTAAAAACTCATACACTGGATACTAGACACACACACACACACAGAGCGAGAGAGAGAGAGAGAGAGAGAGAGAGGGTTGTGATTAGCTTGTTGTGAAATCGTCTCAGAACGATATGCAACTCTTGATTATTGTAGCTTGTTCGACGTTTCCGTTTCCAGTGGTAGTAATAATAACAGCAGTAGTCGCCTTAGACGTGGGAGGAGTAATTCGCTTTTTCGTACGTATATCAACAAAATATGTAAGCGGGCGCCTGGCTCCAACCTCTGACGGCACTCCCAATCTCCGACCTTTCTCTCTAGCTCGAATTCACTCGACGGCGAGCCAGCCAACCACTCTCTCAACAGATTTCTGCGCGCGTTTATATAGATAAGCTTGGCTGATCACAAATCGACCCTTGGTCCTCACTGGCTGTCAACCCAAAACCATAGGAATTTCAAAAGTCCTTTCTTGCTTACTCAGCCCTATTTATAATTTTAACCGACAAAAGTTATTTCGATTTTATTTCATTGTCTTTTCTAATGACGCAATTCCAAATGGGCGAGATCAGGTTTCCCTCAGTAAACAAAATTGTTCTGATCTAATTTCGTTGTTCAAATCTACTCCAATTTCAATAAAAAAAATATATGTGTGCCGTGTGTGTGCCGTGTGTTTCCCAAACTCTCTTTGTCAAACAGGGTGGGTCCCTGTTTTGCTCCATCCCTCCTTATATAGGGCTGTTAAAATAACATACCCTACAGACGTTGGCGGTATTGTCCTAGATGGTCGGATGACGATGGAGTTGGGCACAGGGAGCCTAGGACAATCCGTCGAGGTCCTTTCCGCCGCAGTTTCTGCTCGGTATGTGAGTAGGTTTTTTGCTCTGACTTTCTTTTTCTTTTTTTGCAGGCCTAAACGATGTCAATCAAGTTAGCCAGTCTAAATGCAAAGGGCTTGAGGGATCGGGGTAAGGTAGCCCGCCTGCACCGGGATCTCTTGTCCTTTGGTGTGGATGTCGCCGCGATCGAAGAGACCAACTTTATTTGCAGTTCCAATGCCTGTGTGCTCTCATATGGCGATCGGGTTGCCAGAGGAGTTTCTTTGCTGGTGAAGCGGACTCTAGATTCGAAGGTGGACCTTGTGCATACCGATGCCGAGGGGCGGTTGATCGTGGCAGATATTGCCGTGAAAAGTGGTTCGTTTCGGGTCGTTGCGGTTTATGCGCCCAACGACCAGGAGGAGTGGGTTTCGTTTTTTCGGCGGTTGGTCTCGTTCCTAGTGGATTCAACGCGCCTAGTCTTGATGGGGGACTGGAATGCCGTCCTGGACCCCAAGTTAGATCGGGGCGGAGTGCTAGCGGGTGTAGGGGCGATCGTAGCTTGGTGGATCTGATCAACGATTTTGGTCTTGATAGATACCGGGTTGATCACACCAGGGGGGAAAATGTGGACGTGGGCTAATAGTTGGCCTTCTGACAAGGTGGTTAGCTACCTTGACAGAATGTTAGTTAGAGGAGCTGACATAGATTTGTTAGATTGTCCCACGTTCCACTTGGTAGGCTATACGGACCAGAAATATGTTTGTGTCCGTGTGGCGTTAGATCGTAGGCCTAGAATGGCTGGTTTCTGGAAGTTCAATCTGTCTTTACTGGACAGGCGGGACTTCCAGGAGCAGCTAACTAGCTTACTGCAGCGGGACCTAGTGGTGGGGAGGTATAGGGAATAAGTGGTGTGATAGACTTAAGTGTAGGTTTAGGACTTTCACCACGGATTTCAGCAAAAGGCTCGCCCTATATAGAGCTGAGAAGGTGAAGACGCTTAAGGCGAGTCTTTCCCAGGCGGTGGCTGGGGGATCACCTACAGATAGCCTTAGCTAGGGAGGCCGTGGAGCGTTCGAATAGCGAGCGCTACATGGGGCAGGTAATTAGGAATAGGTTAAGCAAGATGTCTTCCGAAGCCGTGAACATGGGCGCAGTATTGCCCAAGGAAGAGATCAGGCGAGGTTCCGATGGTTACATTCGTGATGTCAAGACCCCGGAGGGGCATACCCTTCGGGCCACTGATGACATGTGTGAGGCGCTTCGGCGGCATTTCGAGAGCCGCTTTACCAAGGAGCCTAGTCTTCGTGAGGACGAGTTTCGCAGCTACTTTGGCTGACTTTCCTCGGCTTTCGCCGACTGAAGCGCTAGCTGCAAGGGAGAGATCACGGATGGCGATGTCTTCGCGGCATTGAAGAAGGTCGGCAGAGGCAAGTCGCCCGGTCTGGATGGTTTGCCCTATGAATTGTACTTCAGGCTGTCGCACATCTTTGTCCCGATTTTGACTGTGGTGTTCAACAACTGGTTCCGGCAGGGGTCACTCCTCGACCGGTTCTCCAGGGGTGTGATCACGCTGTTGAAAAAGGCAAGGGTGTTGGGGGAAATTAGATGACTACAGGCCCATAACTCTGCTAAATACAGAGTTAAAGATTTTGGCCAAGATCCTGCAGAAGCGTTTGCAGTCAGTTGCCGAGTCTCTTTTGGGTCCGGAGCAGACTTGTTCTGATCCGTACGATCATAGAGGGTGTAAAAGACGACGATGAGGCTGTGCTGATAAATTTGGATCAGTCCAAGGCGTTTGATAGGGTTGACCATCGTTACTTTGCGGCTGTCCTGCAGGCCGCCGGATTCGCACCCAATTTCTGCCTCTGGATTAGACTCCTGTATCGCTCCCCCAGTATTGTGGTACAGGTGAACGGGAAGGTGTCGGGCGCTTTTGCGCCGTCTAGTTCGGTTCGTCAGGATTGTCCACTGTCGCCCCTACTTTATGCTTTGGCGTTGGGACCTCTCCTTCGCCGGCTGAGGGACAGGGCGTGTAGTCCGGCCCTACGCGGAATCGCCGTTCCTGGAGGGGCTTGAGCCAGGGTTTCGTGTCGTCCCGCAGCGACATTGAGGCGGTACTGAAGGCGCTTGATCGGTACGAAAATGTGACAGCGGCCAAGATTAACCGCGACAAGTCGTTCGGCTTGCGGTTAGGTGCCTGGAAGGGGGTCGATCTTCCGGGGCCCTTCGGTCGGACGGACGGTCCTGTCCGCATTCTTGCATTGTGGTTTGGACCTAACCTCCAGCCGGAGAAAAATTGGTCTGAAGTACGAGCAAAGGTCCATGAAGGGCAGGGCGGAGGCGTTTACGTTTTCCCTCTTGTCCTTTATCGATTGTCCGTACTTCCTCTCTGTGACGACCATCGGAAGCCGCTCGAGCGCTCGCTATCCTCCATTTTATGGAGGGGAAGCGGGAATCGGGTCGACAGACGAATCTGTTCACAACGTCCGTGTCATGGGGGGCTGGGAATGCCACACTTGGTGAGCCACAAACACGCCTCATGGTTGGCTTTCCTACGCCGCGCATTGACAGGGGATTCGATTATGGCGGGGATTGTTAGGGACGCGTTCCCTTTCCTTGCTATCAGTCCCCCCGCCCATCTCGCGGATTAGCGCACTCGTAAACCCCGAGATCAATCGGATTTCCTTCGCGAGTGTCAGTCGGCCTTGTTGGCTGTTCCTCGGTCCAGTGACCTTTCTCGGCCTAGGAAGGTCTTCTATCGTCTTTTAGTGGAGGGGGTCGTGAAGGATTCCCTACGTGAGCGGCTCAACGTGTCGGAGGATGAGTTTCGCTATTACTGGTCTTGGGCGTCAGCGGTGGATTATCTCAGTAACCCTGAGTTTTCGCTTACCTGGCAATTGGCTCGGAATCGACTGCATCTCAATGACAAAGTCTTCATATGGGGCTTGGCGGATTTGCCAGTCTGTGAACGGTGTGGACTTGGTTTAGAAGAAACGAATTCGCACGCCTTCTAACATTGCCCTCGGGTCCGCCCCCTATGTGACCATGTCAGTGAGTTGACGGCTCGTCTCGCTCCCGAAGAACTCGTACCCATTGATCGCGCATACGCGTGTGACAATGTGTCACTCTCGTATTCCGGGGTGAAACGAATGGTGTTTCTGACGCTGCTGGCCACGGCCCTAATGGTGATTTGGACGACGCGACAGGAGGAAGTCTTGCGAGGCATCTGTCTTTCGCATCAGGATCTGATCCGATTCTTTGAGCATCAGCTCAAGATGAAGATTGGACCTGATAGAAAACGCTTGCATTCGACAGTCTTCAGCGAATGGTGGGTGACCGAGGCGAGCTTGGTTCGTTTGAACGGGGCTACGTCACATCGGGGTGGTTTCCAGTGGAGCCCTCCCCTTGGTTAGGTTAGATAAGCTTTGTGTATCTAGTTAATGTGAGTAAATGTTGTTCCTGGCCTGTTCCCGGCAGCCTCTTTGGTTATGATCCAAGTCGACATTCCCAACCTCCCCAGTCTGTTTTGGCCCCTTTTTATCTCGAATGGATCAGCCTTGTATTTCCCATGTCCGTCTATGTTGGGGCGTACCCACCTTCACAACCACAATAGACTGATCCTATTATTATAAATAGAACAGTAGTTCTAGAGACTGAGTAGTGTAGCAGTCTAGTGCAGTGCAGAGTGAGGCTTCTGTAGTGATCAGTTACACTTCCGTTTCTCGACCGGAAGATACCGTTGGACTTTATTACTATTACTTATTGTTACTACTAACCTACGTTCGTTCTACTACTAATCTCTCTGATATAACTAACTCTCTGAATATACCAGTATTTTTCCCTACGACTGTGTTTGTTCGTTATTACCATATACTCACGTGGAAACACTCAACATCTCAACAGTGGCGACGAAGGATGTTTTATTGATCTCAACAGTGGCGACGAAGGATGTCTTATTGATCCCAACAGTGACTTACGTTGAAAAATAAATATCGCAATAGCGGAGAGAAACGATTTCAACACGGGAAAATTCAGAGTCAAGCGTTTTTTCAAAGCAAAGGATTGAAAAATTTATCGACAAAAGAAAAAAAAACTGTAAGTTAGAGATTAACTTATTTATCTATTGGAACATATAAAAAAAAATTAAAAAAATTTTTTGTCGTGCCAGAGAATTTGTTAAATTATTTTTTGGCCCCCCTCAAAAGAAAAAATAACACACATAATTTCGTTTTCTTTTTCTTCTCTACACATAAATAATCCTGGAGCAATTTCAATCAACTATGCTGGAACTCATTAAGTGTCAGATTCAGAGACAACAGGAGAGTGAAGAACATTTTCAGAAGGAACAACTTAAAATTCAGAAGGAACTACTTAATTTACAGGAAAAACAAAATAAAATCCAAGAAGAAAATGAAATGAAACAGTTAGCAATGACTGAACTTATACACAAAGCTATACTGTCTAAGCAGAAAAACTCGGATGAAAATATTTTTTCTCAAGACACAATATGGTCGACGATCGAAAGTTTTACCTATAACCCAGAAGAAGAAAAGACTTTCGAAAGATATTATCACAGATATCAGGACTTTTATGAAGTCGATTGCCAAACATGGTCAGATGAGAAAAAAATAAGATTATTATTACGAAAACTGGAAACAGCAGAGCATAAGTTTACAGATTTTATCTTACCTAAAAAAACTAGAGATTTAAAATTCAACGAAGCGATTGAATTATTAAAGGAGCTCTTCAACCCCAGATTATCATTATTTCACAAAAGGTGGAAATGCCTTAATATTCAAAAAAGCGAGCAGGAAGACTACACAACTTTTGCGTCAATCGTAAATAAGACGTGTGACGATTTTCGCTTGTCCGAATTATCGGCGGACAACTTTAAGTGTCTAATATTCGTGCTGGGCTTAGTGTCTAAGAAAGACAGTGAAATGCGAAGACGCATTTTAGCAAAGCTCGAAAATGAGCAAAACACAACGTTACAAAAGCTAGCAGAGTACTGTCAACAATGCGTAAGCATTAAGCAAGAGTCAGAGAAAATTGAAGAAACTGCTATCGCAAATGTGAAGAAAGTAAATAGAAAGACGCGTTTCCGTTCTCCATCGCCTGAACGGAAGTGGTATCCTACTACAAGAAGGAACAGAGAATATAAGAAAAAAAAATATTCGAGTGCATGTTATGGATGCGGCCAGTGGCACTGGTATAATGACTGTCCATATAAAAATAAAGCTTGCAGAAATTGCAAGAAAGTAGGACATAAAATGTCCAAGTGTAGAAAATTAAACAGTAGTCGAGTAAAAGTTACTAAGTCAGATGAAGACCAAGACCGAAATATTCGGAAATATTTACATGTAAAAATGTACAACAAGAAGGTTAAAATGCAACTGGATTCAGGATCTGACATTTCTATTATTAACACAAAAACATGGAAAAATCTAGGAAAACCAACTCTATTAAAGTCCAACAAAATAGCCAGGACGGTAACGGGAAAAAGGTTTAATTTTGTAGGTGAAATATGGGTGAATATTAATTTTAACAACAAAACAATAAAAATGAAAATTTTCGTGATGAAAGCACGACAAACCTGTTTGGGACTGACGCAATCACTAAGTTCAATCTATGGGACGTGCCCATTAGTTCTTTTTGTAACAACATTACTGAAAGCAAAAATAATATAAAAGATTTGCAAACAGAATTGAAAATATAATTCCCCGAAGTTTTCGCTGAAGGACTTGGACGTTGTACGAAAGCATCAGCAAAAATACAGCTGAAGAAAAATGTTCAACCAATTTTTAAGAAAAAGCGGAGTATTGCTTTTGCAGCATTAGAAAAAATTGACCAAGAACTCGAAAGACTAACGAGAATTGGTGTGATTTCGAAAACTGAATACAGCGACAGAAAACTGTAGACGCTTCAGCATATGTTTCCGGAATGACCTAGGGACTAGGATCTTGTGGACTTAGGGTATTAGGCCCTCTATGTATGTTAGTTCGTCGTGGTGGTTCTAGTATCTTACAAATGGGGTATGGCATGATTTCCTTTGCTCAGGCCATCCATTTTGGATAACTTGGAAGAGGGCCTCGTGGCGGTTATCTCTATTTTGCGGTTAGTGACTGGAAACCGCTTAAGTATGCTGTGGACATGGGCGTCCATTTCTTTGGAGTACTCCTAATGTGTCTGTTAGGTATTTCTGTGAGAGGGTGTCAGCCAGAGGTATCTTATTCCCTGGGACTTGTTCCGGTCATAGTTGCCTAATTGGAGCAACATCCTTTGTAAACGAGAAGAGTCCAAATAGAGGGTTTTTAGAATATCGGCACTAAGTAATGCTGCGACCATAAATGTAGTAGTGGAATGTTCTACACCCGAACAGAATGGCAAATATTTCCTTCTCGATATGTGCATAGATCTTTTCACTTTGAGAAACTTCGATACGTAGGCAATCGGTTTGCCTTCTTGTAGGAGTGCGGCACTTAAGCCATATTTAGAGGCGTCAGATTACAGAGTTGTTGGTTTCGAAGGGTCAAAATATTTAATAGGTTGGCTCTAGTTCGATGTCGGTATATCCTTCACTCATTCAAAGGCATTTGCTTGAGGGTACTCCCATGTGAAGTGTGTGCTCTTGCCTAATATTTGGTGCATGGGGCTTGTGACCTCGGATAGGTTAGGAGCAAATTTCAATTAACATCCCAAGTATGGTTTCTAATTTAGCTTTATTAGTAGGCGCTGGTACATCGTGGAGATATTTTCAGTGTCTGGTTTAATCCCATCAGAAGTTAGTATATGGCCAAGATACTTGACTGTTGTTTTTATTTATTTAACTTAATCCCTACTCATTTTGCTCGTTCTAGGACTTTTCTGAGGGGCTGGTGATGTTCAGTGCGGATTTTGCCATATATTAGTATGTCATCTACCAGAGCAACAACGCCTGGGATGTTTTCAAAACATTCATTCATTTTCCTCTGGAATTCATCCTGGCACAATTTCAAGCCAAATGGTAGGTACCTGTACCTCCCTAATGAAGTATTAAATGTTGTGAGGTATAAGGACTAACTGTTTAACGGTATGGTCCAGAATCCACACCGTATGTCAAATTTTGTGAAGAACTTTGTTTCAGGTAGCTCAGGTAGGGTATCTTCTATGGTATCTTCTCATGGGGTAATGTGGCTTTTGAATAGCTCTGTTCAGGTCTCGTAAATTCCGACAAATTCTAAGCTTACCATCTCCCTTTTCTATAAGTATCAGGGAAGTATCATGTCCTGTGACATTCTTAATAATGTTTTTATTCGGGTCACTTTTGATAAAACCTCTGATGTAAGGCTAAATTCACTTTTTGAGGGTGTGTACAATTGGAGTACCTTTTGGTTAACGTGAATGGAGCACTTTTCCTGGAATTTCCCTATCCCATCAAAGACATTCTGTACTCTGACAGTATCTTATTCTTAGTTAGGCTTCCTTGTGCAGTAAGGGACTGGATGGGTTGGCGCATGGTCCTGGTGTGTGATTTGGGTTTAGATTGGTATTTATATATTGATTTAATCAGCCCAAAGTCCAGGCTTTACCTCAAGCCTAATATGGCTGACGAATTAGTTTCAATAATGTGATAATTTTCCACGAGGAGGGTGTTTTTGTACTCACATTTTAATAAACAGTATCCCAATGTTTTGAGTGATAGACCTCCGTACGTTCTGTGTTTTGCTACTCAAGTGGAGTGCGCGTCATTTACTCATTTCGGTACTATATTTACCTGAGCGCCAGTGTTAATTTTGAATTTTATTGGTTTCGTTTCCTGACCGAACACTTGATCTTTTATTACATTTTTTGACAGGTGGTGCACAATGAACTGGTCGTCTGAGCTGCTGCTGTCTTCATTTTGTTTGGGATCGCTCACTTTCTGGATTTTTAAGACATGAATAGATCTACACATATTTACAAAGTGGTTATATTTCCCACACTTCGAGTAGAGTTTCGCTCTTGAAGGGTAAGTTCGACCGTTTACTGTGTGAATAACTACAACGAGTACACCGAGTTTTTTCGGTTCAAGGTTTGCAGTACTTCCTTTTTTCTCAGCACAGTAGATAGTGATTGACATTGCATTTAAACTTTTGAAGATCAAATCAGCTGGAAAGTTTGAAACCGGAAGAGAGTTCCACAAACGAGAAGTGTGAGAAAAGAAACTGTTAGCATACAGTGTAAAGAAAGGGATCTTCCGCTGCTTACAACATCGAGCAAAAGTCATAAGTGGCGACCCAGAGACAGAAATGGTCAGTATAAGCAGTACCCTACAACGTAATAACTACCCCGGGTACATGACAACAGGTCCGAAAAACTGGGATAAAAGGGTACAAAAGGATAACAACAATCAGAAAACAGCTTCATTCTCCCTATCCTATGTAAAGGGATTATCGAAGAAAATACAAAAGATTTGGTCTATATAACATCAGGACACGCCTCAAAAGTAGTTCAACACTTCGCAGACATATATTCCGAGTAAGACCTCCCATAGAACATGACTAAGGGCTGTGTGTACGCCATTCTGTGCAGCTGTGGTAAGAAATATAAAGGAGAAACAGGCTGCCCCTGCAAGAACATCGTAAAGCGATAACACGAGGTGAAATAGAAAAATCAGGCGTAGCTGATCACATATAGAGGGAAAAGGGAGATCACTGCCCTGTAGGATGAGGTTGAAATAATAGACAAAGAACATCAGAGGAAAATACGAAAATTTAAGAAATCAGCACATATGTTAGGCCAGAAAAATCATCTGAGCCGACCAAGCATAGAAATGAATACAATATTGGAACCAGTAATAAGGAGTGCTAGAGAAAAGCAATGAATAACAACATAACATTGCAATATAAGCTCTGGTAAAAATATACAATAATAATAACGGATAAATTGCAATATGATCACTGGTAAAAACGGTTGCTGAGACATTAGGTTTATAAGTCCTAAAGATTCATACACAGATGTTCTCAAGGACAACATGGCCCGGTGGATAAAGGCGTTCGTTAGATCCAGTGACTAGACCCAAAGAGTTGTGAGTTCAAGTAGTGAACCAAAAACTTGGAGAATTGAGTTAAAGGGAAATAATTGAGACATTGCCCGTGGAACTAGAGCAATCTACCCCGATGTCCGAAATAAATGCTTCTGTTCGAAATTCTAATCACTTGAAGAAGCAATGAAGATGAAGATAACAGTCCGAATAATGTAAATAATCATCTCAGAGATATAGAAAAAAATAAAAAATAATTCCAATTAAATAAGGCATTTGCCTTTTCCTTTAAAACCCATATCTCTTTCTTTCTCCTTCTCTCAATATACTTCTTTCTCAACTAACGAGGACAAAAGAGGAAAAGAAAAACGTCGGAAGTTTTCGGAACTAGATACTGCTTATTTATGACTATAAATTTCCCAAAATCAGACATTTAAAAAAAATGACAAAGAAAGGAATGCCGGAAAATGAAATAATTTTGGCCAATCAAAAATGAACACAAAAAGACTTGATTTTAACCGAGACCAAGGTTCGCAACAGAGTCTCGGAGCCTGGTCAAAAGGATATAATCTGACAGCTTTGAGCTAGACGAGAAGAGTGACGTCAAGAGGTGCGACCGCTAGAGAAACCAGCCATGTGCGGCGCGTAAAGTAGTTAAGAGGCCGAGAAAAAAACAGTATATTGACCTATTTCTCAGATGACTACTACTACGAAGAAAGTCTGACACTGAAGTTATCCACTACCGAGCAGAAATGGACATTTCTCCAGAATGCTACTAATATTCGTCTTATAAACGAACATTTTTGCGACACCGAATATCAAATGATTCACTTTAAAGTAAATGAATAAAAATACATTATTTCATATCTTTCAGTTCATTTTATTCTAAAGTTTCCGTTAAATAAACACCAAAAACATCCTGACAAACTCCACAAGTATTGATTCTTTCACCAAAAGCAACTCATTTACATAGACACCATAATACCATACAGTAAAGATATGAAGACCTATCTAATCCTATAATCTTTGTAGGCACGGAGTAAAAATTGAAAACTTTAACATTATCCCCAATGTGTATTTAAAATGAAAAAAAAAATAACACAATTAAGCAAATCGATTGTTAGTAAAGTGCCTCCTCCTCCCAGAAATAGCAGTTAACTGGGCGAAAATACTGCGGGATTAATATAATTCAAAATATGCACACAATACAATCACACATTTAGACACAATATCTATATGACACAAGGTTTTTCTCGCCAGAATCTTACATATTTTTATAAGCTTACCATTTGTTCTTGCTTTGAATATGCTGCCACATCTGGTCTAGTGCTCCTTCTATATATATAATTAGAGATTTTTTATGAAATTTACAATATTATCAGTCCTGACCAGGTATCTCCGCTTCAGTTACTTTCTCACCGCCATAACATAGCTCCCCTTGCCTTTTCTATAAATACTTTCATGCTTATTGTTCTAACGAACTTTCCTCTATGGTACCTTTGTGAGGAGAGTTCTTTTTTTCCGACCTCATACGACTGGTGGTGAACGCCAGAAGTCTTTACTTGTTAAGTGTTTTTGATTTCAACTTTTATTTGACGTTAAGTTCCTTTTAATTTTCATTTTCTTTCGTTTAATTTACTGACTTTTTTGCCGAAAGTTTGATTTTTTTCTTTCTTAAGCCTCCTGTAGTGGACCATGCGGTGAGTGAATGTGAGAAGAGGAGATGAGTTATCTCTAGGTTATGGCTTCCGCTGGCCGGTCCCGCTATATAAGAATGTTGGACTTTAATGGAGTCCAAAGAAACAAACAAGACCGATATACATGTATGCGAACAAATATATATTAATAACAAATAGATTAATACACGAATTACAAATACATTGAAGACATGAATAAAATGTTACAGTCTGTATGGAAAGTTGTGTGTGTGTTGAGTTGAATGTCCGTACGGGGTGAATTTTGTTTTAGCGTGTTCCCAAAATATGGGAAACGCTGGTTGTGTTCACATATTGGAAATTTTAAGAGAAAGTTTTATATACCTCGCCTCACGTGCGAGGTTGCGGCCCGCGGCCGAAATTGAGATAGTTGCTCGCACGTGCGCGTAAGCAGAGAAAAAAGAGAAAGAGGCGAAAGGTCAGCCAGTATTTATACTCCCGGGAGAGAGAGACACCTGTTGACGGGTTAAGGAAATGAGGAGAAGCTAACTGCGACACTCCCTTCTTTTTTTTCTTTATCCCTTGTTGTTTCTTATTTTTTAATTTTCATTTTTGTTTATAATTATTTTTTTAATATATTTTTCTGGTTTTAATTTCCTTTTATTTTTAGTAACTCCCCCCCAATCTTTAATTTTTAATTTTTTTAATTTTCCCCTCATGTCGGACTTTATTTTCTTTGTTTACATTTTTATTTCTACGTGTTTCATTGTTCTTTGTTGTTCTTTTTTAACTGTTAAATAGTCTGTGTTCCTTTATTTAAATCTTTTCTGTGTTTATTGTAACTTTTCGTATTCACTTTTTCTATTTACTTATTCGTTAGTTTTTCTTTATTTTAGTTTACGTGTTTCGTTCGTCTTAGTGCTGACTAGAATTTTCTAGTGGCAGCCATATAGTATTTGTGAACTTTTTAGATTCGTATTTATTGTAAAAAAGTTTCTTATTGTTTATTTTCTGTCTAAATTCGTTTGTCTTTGTTAGCGTAATCGCATTTTGTGATTTGTAAGTTATTTTTAATTGTTAACTGTTTTTATTTTTTACCGTATTTTGTCCTTTTTGCGTACGTATTCTTTTAAGTTATCCATTCTTGCGTGTTTAACTGTTTTTGTGTTGTCTTGTAAAATTACTTGTTTATTGTGATTTGTACGTATTTAGCTTTTGTTTATCTCTTTATATTTAAAAAATTATTTCTGATTTTTGTGACCGAAAAAAAAGAAAAAAAATCTTGTCTGAATAATTAATATGGGTGCTAAGAAAACTGCAAAAAAGAACCTCTTTGGCAATAAAAAGAAAAAAGATCCGCCAGATAAAATTTCTGAGAATGATTCAGAAATGAACGCAGAAGAGACCCCAAGATTAGAAGGAAGTACAAATTCTTCTAAAAATGTAGATAATATTAAAAGTCCAGAATAAAGTATGGTGGCCGCTGATGGCCAAAATTAGTAAATGAGTTGAAAAGATCAAGGTATGGTGGCTGAGAGTAACCAAAATTCAGTAGAAGAAACCAGCCAACTAGACCAAAGTATGGTAGCCGATAGTAGCCAAACCTCAACATAATATGACAAAAACGTAGCGACCGGAGAGACGCCCTCATGCTGGAAGACCCCGCCCAAGTGCAAGATCAACATGACGGAGTTCCTGGAAAAAGCCAAGTGACAGCAGATGGTTTCTTGTCCAATCCTGTGGAACTTTAAAAAGTTGAAAAAAGAATTGTTTCACTCTTTGTGGTGGACAAGCGTTCGCGTAAAATTTGTCGCTCCACAAAAGACACTGTCATAAAAACCTTGACTTCTCTGGGCATTAAAGCTCAGAGGGTCATTAAAGGGAAAGGCTTCTTTATGTGGGACGTACTGTTGCCCACGCCTGCCGATTGTGAGGCAGCAACTACCCAAGACCTCATCACTAAAGACCTGATTCTGAGGACCGAGCATGAAGTATATAAGGTTCCTCCTCATATTGTCGAGGAGCACTTGGCCGCTTATCTGTGCCAGTTTGGACAGATACTCAGTGCTTCCTCAGACGATCTGACCGGGGGGTGGAGCTTCGAGTTGATGATCGATAAAATGCCTTTAGCTCCATCCCCAACTGTCTGGATGTAGAGGGCCAGAAGATGCCAATAATTGTAACAGGGCGAAAACCGGCATGCTGGAAGTGGGGACAGACTGGTCACCTGTCCTCTTCCTGCACAGAGAAGAAGGCCTCTGATGTTCTGGCTCCCGCCCAACCAAATCCTCCTTTGGTCGAGTCTGTTCCATCCGCCTCGCCTGTAGTGGGCATGCCAGCGACCAGGACCGGTGTGGAAAATCCCCCAGTTGTGTCCATATCTCAGCCCCCATTCCCCGAAAATCCTTTGCCCGCTGCTAGTGCCGTTAGGGAGAAGGCAGAGGGGGAATGGCAGGTCGTTGGTAGGGCAAAAGTGAAGACCCAGGCAATGGTACCTCGTTCCACACCAAAAACAGACAAAGGCACAACAGCACCACTCCCTCAACCAGTGCTAAGGGCGACTCTCCGGCCAGCTATTCGGAGAAACTGTGGTAAAAGATGATCTGGTATGAGCCGTCCTTCGAGAAAAAGAAGAAATTACAACTTATTAAGGAATCATTAAAATAAAAAAGACAAGATACAGAAAAGAAAACTGGCATCTCTTTTTCGGCACCGTCTTCCCTTGTCACAAAACAGCATCCTATGGTCCCTCCCCCAATTGACAAGTCATCAAGCCAAGTATCATCACACATGACAACACTTAAGACGGCTCCTGCGACCAAATCATCATCTAAAAAATCATCTCCCATCCCATCCCCAAATCTTTCCCCTATGAAAACACACATTAATTCCCCTCAAAAGCATGAACAGCAAAAAAGACATCGAAGTCCATCATCAGATTCATCAGAGCCAACAGTGGAAAATAAAATAAAATCCAAACCCATACTCAATATAGAGGAAGATGCGTGCAGCGTCTCGAAAGATCAGGAAGAAAAGGCGTTAATGCACGCCAAAAAGAACTTAAAAGCTCTATTAAACTTCCGAAAAATAAAAAAATTGGATGTAGAGGACCCACGTGATTTCCCCAACGCAAAAAGGGTCGTGATTGTAGTACGATCTGGCGTAGCTGGCCAAGAAATTTGGTCAATGATGGCTGAAGCCAACCAATGGCATGTTTTGACGATGAAAATGTTAAGAAACTACAACAATATTGTTCAGGGAGGTTCCCAATTTTTGTTCACCCCTCCCTATATAAAGCTTTAAAGTTAACCTTCCCCCTGGACATTGGCGGCCTGTCTCCTGATGGCACCATCAAGAGTGTGATGGGTACTGGCTCAATGGGAGAGGCCGTCGGTGTCCTGACCCCGGCCACGTTAATGCAGGAGAGCAACCCTAATCGGTTTTCATCATGGATCTCTGGCCAGCAAGTGTGAATGCCCGAGGCCTGAGATCGGAGTCTCGCAGGGCGAGGCTCTCTCGTGACCTTCAGCGTCTCGGGGTGAATATATGTTGTTTTGCAAGAGACCCGGTTTTCTTCTCGCGACTATGAGGGCATTCTGTCTAGGGTTTTTTTCCCTCTATTCAGCATGTTTTGATGGACGCTCGAGGGGTGTCTCTTGGCTGGTGAGCAAGTCTTTGAAGGCTGCGTGTGTTCTTGTCTTCGCGGATCCAGCGGGCAGACTTTGCGTGCTGGATGTTACCATAAAGGATAAGGCTCTTCGTCTCATTGGGGTTTAAGCGCCCAATGTCCATTCTGATCGGCCTGCTTTGTTTCGGCAGATCGAGCCATTTTTGACGCCATCACGGCGGGTAGTTTTAGTGGGTTATTGGAATGCCGTCCTTGATCCCGATATAGATTGTATAGGGCCAAATTCGGATACTAACAACCGGGACGTGAAACCATTTCGGGACTTTATTGACAGGTTTGATCTTGTCGATAAGTAACGGAATGAACACCCTCGTGGAGTAGTGTGGACTTGGACCAATAGTGGCGGCTCGGCTAGTTGTCTAGACCGAGTCTTAGTGAGGAGAGTCGATGTAGAGCTCCTAGGCTTATCCGGGTCCGTGTAAACTTAGATAAGTGTTATGGTCCAGGTTCCTTGTACCACGGTGATGGTCCAAGGTAGAACCAACGAAGAATCACTCGAACACAGGTATGGAATAACACAGATATATTACAAACAGAATATGTACAAAAGAAGTAAAAGTAGAAGTGTTAGTAATAACAATCAGGTTAGGATAGAGAGAACTATGTCGTCTCGAAGTATCACTATAACAATATCCTACAGTAATCGTCTGACGCGACTGTCTCTGACTGACTCACTCACTCACTCTGACGCACACTACTGCTTCCTCTTGAGGCGCAGTATTTATGAGGTACGGAACAGTCTATTAATATTATGGGTAAGTTCCCATAACAATAAGCCTAAGGTTAGACTAGCTGGCTACTGGAAATTTAACACATCATTATTTGGTGAGCAAGATTTCCGGGACCAGCTGCTACTAATGATACAGAGGGAACTGACGGGAGCGGTTGTGGGAAATGCCTGGTGGGATAATTTAAAATACAAAATGTTTGCTACAGATTCTAGACAGATTTGCTACTCAATCTAGACAGATTAGCGGCGCAAACGGCTTTAGAGCAGAAGGTTGATCGGGCGGTCAAATCCCGTGATAGTGGGGGGCATAGCTTTAGCTAAGGCAGAGTTGGCCTCCTTGCTTATCAAGAAGGATCAAGCTGTAGGTTAAAAAGAATGTCCTCTGAGGCAACGAATATGGCCGCTGAATTGCGTGCAGAGGAAGTTCGGAATGCATCTCAGCGGCATATCGCATGCATCACATTGCCGGATAAGCGGACCGTGACAACAAACGAGGGAATATGCGAGGTTTTTCGTGACTACTTTCAGGTTTTCACCAGGGATCCCGGTCTGAGCCCTGATCAGTTCGACGCCTATTTAGCTGACTTTCCCTGCCTTGAGGCAGCTGAAGCGGCTAGGTGCAAGGGTCCCATTACAGAGTCGGAAATCTGGGAAGCGCTGAAACAGGTTGGTCTGGACAAATCTCCGGGACTGGATGGTCTTCCGTACAAAGTGCACTTGAGGCAGTCGCCCGTTTTTGTTCCCTTGCTGGCACTAATTTTCGGCAACTGAATGAAGCAGGGGTCTATACCTCAACGCTTTACCAGGGGCGTGATCAAGTTGTTACGCAAGGATAAAAGCGGTGGGGATGGGTTAGGTAACTTTCGTCCTTTAACTATGTTAAACACAAATTTAAAGATTTTGGCTAAGATCTTGGCCAACCGTTTGCAGGTTGTCCTGTCTAGTCTGACTGGCTCAGAACAGACTTGTGCTGTGAAGGGTAGGACTATTCAGGACAACCTTCATATGGTACACCTGATCCTCGAGCAAGACGACAGTGAAGCTGCGCTGATCAATTTAGATCAGAACAAGGCCTTCGATAGGGTTGACTATCGGTTTCTGGAGGCTGTTCTTTCGGCGGCCGGTTTCGGGCCGTATTTCGCACCTGGATCCGACTTCTGTATGCGACTCCCGGTGCACTGGTGGAGGTGAATGGGGTACGATCGGTGCCTTTCGTATTGTCTCGCTCCATTCGTCAAGGTTGTCCGCTTTCGCCGTTGCTTTGCGTTCTTGCGTTGGAACCGTTCCTTTGTATGTTAAAGGCGAATCCGGTCCTACGCGGAAATTGCCCTGCCCGGCCATGTATTCTGCCTATGCTGACGACGTTTCGGCTCTTGTATCGAGCAGAGCCGAGATTGACGAAATCAGCAAAGACATCAGTTGTTATGAGATGGTGACAGGGGCCAAGATCAACCGCGATAAGTCTGTTGGCTTGCGGTTGGGTGCGTGGAAGGGAGTTTCTCTTCCCGGACCTTTCCACTGTACGGATGGGCCGGTCAAGTTACTCGGCGTCTGGTCGTGACCACCGAGAGACAAGGCCTATTCGGTAGTGACGTGACGTCACAAAAGTAGTCCATGCAGTGAAACAGACAGTAATCATAATGTAACGAATAATTGTAAGAAAAAAAATAGTTTTAGAAAACTTTTAAAAAATACATTGTTTTACAAAACAAATAAACAGAATTGAATTTTATACAGAACTTTATTTCATATTAATTTTTAAAAAATAACCGATAAGAAAAAAAAATGTTGCTGAATGTTTTGTTAAAGAAATTAAACATCATGTTAGATTTCATTAAATTTTAAAGACTGAAATTCGTTCATTATTTTTTTATTTGTTTCAAATTTGAAAACATTTTTTAAATCATTATCAGTATTGTTTTAATTTGCATGTTTTTATCTTAATTTTAGTAATTATTCTGTAAAGTTACAATATCGTAATTATTAATGATTTTATTCATATACACTCGGACAGCAACAACTCAATTATGAATTAGGAAGCAAATAAACAATTAAATAAATAGACGAGCAAATTACATGTAAATGATAAATAAACGATTAAAATAAGAAACAAATAAACTAAATACATGAAAGTAAATAAATTTGATACAAAAAAGAGATTTAAAATTCAAATAATACTTATAGAAAAGTAGGTTACAGACAATTCATTTTAAGAATGAAATTCATTCATGATTTCAATTGTTTCACATTTGAACATTTTTTATAAATCATAATCAGCATTGTTTTAATTTGCATGTTTTTATTTCAATTTTAATAATTATTCTGTGAAGTTACAAGTTTTGTAATCATTAAGAGATTATTACAGTAACAACTGAATTATGAATTAGGTAACAAACAATTAAATAAGCAAATTATAATTAAATGATGAATAAATAAAACAATTAAACATAAACAAGAAACAAAAACACAAACAGGAAAATAAATTAGATACAAACAATAAATAGATTTAAAAATCAAATAATACTTTCAGAAAAATAGGTTACTGATACAAAATTTAGCTGAATGAAGTTTTCTTTTTCTGCTTAACTTGTTACTTGTAATATTATTTTCCCTAGAACAAAAATTATTTAAAAGAGCATTTGTAGAGCTCCAGACAAACATTCTTTGTATTTTTTCTATATTGTGACCCTCATCACAAGTGTCAACATAAAAAAGAACCTCATAATCTGCAAAAAATATTCAATGTTATATGCATGGTTTATTTTATTTTTCTTTGATTTACTGAATGAAGAAAAAAATGATTTTTTATCAGCTTATCAATGACTACATAATTATTCAGAACAAAATTTATAGTTTTATCATTAGGATATAAGAGAGAACCTCTATTAATCCCCTGAAAATAGATGCTTATTTCAGGTATTTCTTCCACATTATCTCTTACACTTCCAGATATTAAATCTTTGCAGCTATTGCATTTAATTTTCTTAAAAACTGCATTACACCAATAACTTGCTAAGTATAGTATTACAGGTAGAACTTCTCTGCAATTATTTACATCATCCTCTTTAACATCAATTCTATATTTATATATATATAATTTTTCCTCCTCTGTCACTTCATCCCAGTTTGGTTCTTGTAAACTCTTTAAATCAATTTTAATGCATTGCTGATTAAATGGTAAGTTTAATTTTAAAACTGATTGCATTCTAATAATTTTTTCACACTCAAACACTTGCCGTATCGAGATATTATACTGATCCCCAGTAAGTTGTTGATATTGACCAAACCTTGCTTCAAGGTGATCAGTTTGAAATTTGCCTGGTAATATGTACAGCATTTTCAGTTCTTCTATGCAATACTTGGTCAGTTCTAGAAATGCATAGGTTGTATGATGCAAAGCATTGAAGTTTTCCTTTGTTAATTTGCCATTTCTTCCAGAAATGCTATTCCAAGATTCTAACCAGTCACAGAATATAGAGAGAAATCTAAAATTTTCTTCATTCATTCTAAGTGGATTGCAGTATTTATTTCTAAGCCGACAACCTTTATATGGCATTTTAACATTCATTATTGTCCACCAAATATAAAATATGTTTATATATTGTGCAAAATTAGGCAAATATTTCTGTTTTCCTAAGATCAATAATCCTTGAATAGTGTATTCAATAAAAATTTGCAGAACTAAATTAGCATTTTGCCTTTCAAGATTAGTAGGAGAAAGTGCCTTTGAGGTTAATTTATAACAATATTTTAAAATTGACTGAAATTCTAAGGCATGAAGTTTCTGTAAGGTAGAAAATGTGGCACTTTGGATACTATCTAATTCATGATTTCCATCATGACAAAATTTGGGGAACAGCATGCATTTATTTGCATCTTTTTGACTAAGCCAATTGTTTCTAATGCATTTTAATATATGGACCGAGTCAAAAAGGAAGAAAAGAGGTCGAGACTTTATAACTGGGGGTGGATATACAATGGAAAGCTTTGGAGAACTGCAAAAGAAAGATATAGCTTTTTTATTTATAGCATTATTATCTGTTATGATTGATAATACTTGAAAGCCTATCTCCTCTTAAACCAATTATTATGTTTAACTATCAAATAACTTCTCAGCTTTAAGACATTTAGTTGGCATAACATGCACAACATTTTATATTGTGAGAATACACTGCTAATCCTAAAAGCCAAAGCACTTGTCGCAGCTTCATTGCTGTTATCAGATAAGCCAACAATATTACCACCCTTATAATCTAAATAAGGTTTTAGATGAATTTCATCAACAAGTAAAGATACTGTGATGTCCTGCACTAGGAGCTTAAATTTATTTTTAATATACATAAGAAAATTGTTATGTTGCTCAATCAAAGGATTCATATATGTTGATAAGGTTAATCTTTTAATGGTTGAATAGCTAGGTAAAATTATATTTTTGCTGTCTCTTAACAATCTGTCCCCTTTAGGGGAGCAGTTATATAACAATGAAGAAAATATCATTTCTGTTGAATAATCAAGCTTATTTTGTGTCATTAAATTTAGCTGCTCATATATAAATTTGATTGCATTAATGTTTGATTCTTCTTGCACCAATAGTAGAAATGACATTACCAATTTTAATATAAAACTCATATTTTGAGGTTCAAGTTGCTGTTGTTCTGTGTCCATTTTTTTCATGTTTTCTATCAGAATTTCAAGAGTATTTTGATCAGTTACGTGCTTAGAAATCTTATAATCCCCTATTGAATGTATTTCCACATCTCTACAAAAAAACATGTACTGCAAAATCAGATTCGATTACAAGAGAGATAGATTTTTGGATATGGGGATTTGATGATGCTGAATATAATAAGTGTCTTTTGCTGCCTAACAAAACTCCAGTAATTTCTATCAAGGAAATTTAATTTCCTTTCTAGATCATTATTATGGAATTTCTTCTGCATTTTATATGCTAAGTCATCATTAATACTTTGATTTAAAGCACTTTTAAGAGCAGAATTCTCTAGTCACATTCTCCTGGAATCTGGTGACTCTCTAGAAGTAGTCAATGAAGATAAATATGAGAGACAGTTTGGGAAAATTCTAGGAATAGCACCATCATGAAGATATATTTTTTTAGGTTAACTGCAATTGTGACACCTGTTTTTTCGTCAAAAGCTGACGATTCACTCCTTATGTCCTCCGGTCGAAAATGTAGTTCACATAAAAACTCAAAAAGATTTTAAAAACCAAACCTATTTTAAATTCTTGTGAAAATCTAAGGAAATCAATCAGTAAAAATCTAAAAAATAATATGAAGCAATAACAATTTTAGGAAAAGTGGAGAGAATTCAAGAAAAGATTATTAGTGACGAAGCTATGTAGAAATAAGAGAATTTTTAACGTTTATTCATTTCTTTAATTTAAAATGATGAATGCAAAACATTTTTATGAATAAAACAATTCTAAAAAATTGTTAAATTATTAGAATTATTTTTATGCCTAAAAAAATTCCTAATTTATATCGAAAATTTCTTAAAGTTTATTTTTATAAAAATTAGATTTCAGCTTTAAAAACTTTCGCAAATTTCTTTTTAATGTGTTTTGTGAATTATAAAGATATAAAATTATTTTAATCCTCAAAGTTTCAATTGAGTTTAATAACTTTTTAAAACAAGTTACAAAGCTGTTTTAAAATGTGTTGTGAATTAGACATAAAATTCAATTCAATTAAAGTTTCATTTAGTCACGAATAAAACAATTCTAAAAAATTGATAAAATTATTTTTTATGTATATAAAATATTCCTTTCGAAAATTTCTTTAAAGTTTATTTCTTAAAAAAATGAGATTTTAGATTTTAAAAACAACACGTACGAGAATGAATGTCTCTCTCTCTAAACTTTCTCGCTAGATTTATGTCTTATTAACTTTATGTTATGAATTACAAAGACATGGTATTAATTTTATCATTAAAGTTTCAATAAAATTTACTTATTTTTTAATACAAAAAATACTCACTCTGCTGAATTTAGTAGATAAAAATGATCTCTTCTGATTGTACGAATCCAAACATCAGATAATTCTTTATCTTTAGTTAAAGAAAATACATATACTTTAGGGCCGTTTTTATAATTCCTTTGCAATTTGGTATAATGCATCTATAAGGCATTGTTTTTGTTTTAAATTAATTCAATATTTAAAAGAAAATATTAATAAGTAATTTAAAAATGCCGCCGTAAAAAAACTGCTACACAAAACAAACGACACGCTTCTTGCAAGTCGGACTCAATATGATGACGTCACATTTATCAACAACGAAATGACACAGGCCTTGTCTATCGGTGGTCACGGTCTGGTTCGGTCCTGATCTCCGGTTGGAAATGAATTGGTCGGAGGTGCGAGGGAAGTCTGAGATCGCCAATTAATTTGTGGTCTCGGGGGAATATTTCCTTAAAGGGGAGGGCGGAAGTATGCGTTTCACACATCTACCCGATTCTCCTTTACCGACTCTCGGTGCTTCCACTTCCGTATGACACTTTTCTGGCGTTCGTGAGGCTCTTGTTCTCCTTCTAATGGGGAGGCAGCGCCGCCAGAGTCAATCGGGAGATCTGTTGCCTTCACCCTTCTGAAGGCGATCTGGGCAGCCAAGCATTGAGATTCGTCAACATGTCCTTCGCATCGGTTTTCTAGATCGAATGTGTTGCGAACCGGATGAGGTGGGCGCCTTCTGGAAGGAAGACGCCCGTAAGAACTTCCTATCCCTGAGAAGTGTGCACTCGTGCGAGGAGGAGGCCCACCGTTTACCCCGAGCCGAATGCTCCTTCTATCGCGAATGTCGTATTGCTCTGAAAAGCCTCTTACGGGCGTCGGATGGTCTCTCCAACGTCCAGGCGTTGTATCGTAGGGCATTACATCAGGTGTTAGTCAGGGGGTCCGTTCATGATGAGCTCAGACTTGCTCAATATGGCCTTGGGGGCCCGGGTTAAAATGTCTCAATAACGATGAGGCATCACTCACCTGGCTGGTGATTCGTGGGGCCCTCTGGGTCGCCAAAAGACTATGTTCAGCTGGCTTGGAGAAATCTCCAAACTGCCGACGCTGTGGTGGGGAGGTCGAGACCCTGGGTTACGCCTTCTTTCCGTGCAGCCTGGTAGTGCCGTTGTGCAAGTTTGCTGAAGGCCTCATGGTCCGCATGCTGCAGGGAAAGTCCTTTGTCCTTGAAGCCTCTTCAGTTTGTAGCAATGTGGCACCGCCGCTGATGAAGGCTGAACAATATATGTTCCACTGCTTGCTAGGTGTTATGAGTCGTGATTTGGACGACACGTCAGAAGGGATATAATGGAGGCGAGAAGTTCACCTCTTCCCAACTGTTCTTGTACTTTAAGCATCCGCTTAAAGTCAATATTAGGACGGAAAGGCGGCGACTCTCTTCATCAGAATTCAGCAAAGGTAGATGCATCTTGCGCGTTTGTGTCGTGTGAAAGGGGTTGACCTTGAGTGGCACTTTGATGTTGGTTAGGCATCAGGATATTGCTCTTCCTCGGTTGAACTAGCGCAACCGATCCCAAAACTAGGCTAGGTTAGGTTCAGTTTTTGATGATTTAGTTTCGTTTTCTTTCAAGTTAACTTAGCTAGGGTATGTATACTCATTGGCCCCTTTTATTCCTGTCCCTATTTTTCTTTAAGCTTAATTCCCCATCCCCTCCCTCATTAGGTGGTTAGTGATGTCAGTTCGCGGGTGGATGCGGGGCGCCTTTAGTTTCGCGTGAGTGTTTTCGTATTTGTTGTTGTGTTTGAATGAGTGCGTGTCAGTGTATGTGCTTGGGATGAATGAATGTTTTATATTATTATAGTCCCGCATTGATTTCGGTCAGTGAACTGATATTTCTGCCACATTTAGTGATTGTGGGGTTTTTATTACTAATATTATTTTATTTAGTTTCTTGTATATAGTGTTATATTCATATTGTAAATACTCATTGGGGCTAGATTTTAGAATTGTTATTTTATTCCCCTCCCTCCACAGACAGCGAATTGTAAATATGGGGACTAATTAGCATTTTCATAGAGACGATGAGGTATTATGGTGGTTGTAGTAAGAAAGGTATGTATGAATGTTTTGTTTTGGTGTAAGGAATATTGTTCGTACGATTGGGTCAGTGTTTGCGGCTAGTTAAGTTATAGTCAAGACAGAAGAAGACCGTCCTTTCCACACGCCCCCCCATCGGCCTTGTGTCACATTTCTGTATAAAAACAGAATAAATATCACTTCCGGTGAAGAGAATCACTTCTCTTTCGCTCTAATTTTGATTTTAAGCTGGTGCTTAAAGTACAAAACGAGTTGAGGAGAGGAAAACTTCTCGCCTTCACGAAATTCCTTCTGCCGCCTCGTTCAGATCACGACTCTCTTAATGCAGAACAATCACAAGAACACGGTGTTCATTCTTGTTCAGTTGAAACACAACATTACTACAAACGGACCTGGCATCGAGGACACCCCACCAGCATGCGGATCATAGTGAAAACTCCTTTCATAAGATCGTCTCTAACACACGATATCATGCCTATTCAGAAGTGTGTCAAGGGGTAAATGATTGGGGAAGAAATAAATGAGATATCTTGGAATATTCGATTTGAAGAGTCCACTTCATCAAAATAATAGTTATAGGGTTGTAACTTTACATAATTTAGCATTTTAATTTTTGGTTTGGTCCTAACAATTTAACTTCATTTTAATTTGATCAACATGTCTTTTATGCATTAGCTCATGATGATCCATTTTGTAAAATTTGTTTTTTCTTATTTTATGGTCTTCCTTCGTTCGCTTTTCTACGAATATCAAAAATTGTATAATAATCGGCCTATTTCTTTTTGGCCTCTTTCTCAAAAATGACGTTATTTAAATCTTGAACAGTTTTAAGTCATCTGTGAATACTCAAGTTAAGTGGGATTTAAACTTTTCAGAGGTAATGTCTGATCAATATTTTAATCTGATTTCATGATCGGATTTTTTTCTAATTTTGCTTCGTTTTCTACCTAAAATAAAATCCCTACTTCTCAATTAAATCTTGTATCTCTATATTTTCTATCTCTATGGTAATTTTTGCACAAGGTGACCTTCCACTTTAATTTAATCCATACTTCTGATATATACAAATCTGATCTGCAACGTTTCATTTTATTGTAAACCATAGAATTTTTATCTTCTATTGTTTCAGTAATGCTAACATTACTAGATTCATCGACTATTCTTGTTGAAAATTAATGAAAAGCCAATTTTGCCATACTTCAATATGTGCGATCAACTTTATCCACGTTATTCCAAGAGTTGTAAAATTAAATTTTTGTTCTTACCATTTTCATTTATTTTTTATTTGGAAAAAAAACAAACTCTTTCTTGACGTATGTTTTCCCTTACTGAAAACTGAAGCCTTCAATAGCCCGCACTCTTGGAATAATGATTTTTAAACTTACGGAATGTATTCACGCTTGGATAGTTTATTACTTACAGTTCGATATAATTTTTTGTGTTGTTGGCTTTAATCTCGAAAGCGATTTATTTCATAACATGTTTATAAGTCTGATATTTATAACAAGTAGTTTGTTCAATTATAAATTGCTAATAATTGAACATTGGCTAAACTAGGATTTGTATCCATTTTTTTTTTTTTTTTTTTTTTTTTTTTACCTACAAAAATATAACTTGACATTTCACGGTAAACTTTAATAAAGTTCTTAGTTTTAATTTGCCATTACTTTATCTCTGTAATTGACGTGTAAAAACTTTCAATAGAATTTTAAAAAAATCCTTTTAGACTTCTGTAGCATTATTTCGAAAAACGTGTCTTTTTAGCCGGTGCAAATTACTTATCGAATCCAGTTTAAATTTTCGGGTTTACGTTAAAAATATGATCATAATTTGATGATGTTTTAAAGTTAGATTCTGCAATAGTCGTTAAGGTATATTTTTTTTTATTTTATTTTTTTTTTTTTTCGGAAACAAATATCCTTTTATAATTTGTACAGAAGCTTTGACGTTCTTGATTTCTACATATTCGGTCTTCTGTAGAAGTTTTAAATTGTCGTCAAATGCATTTACGTTTTGGTTTTTTGGGTGATCGCTTCAGTCTTAATCATTGGCAGAATGCAATATAGCGAGTCACAAAATCATTTGTTCAGTCGCTAATTAAGTTTTATCAAAAACTTAAAACTTAAGCGATTTGTTCACGAAAACGTCCTTCTAAATTCAAATCTTTCACTTATTTTCACTGCCATTTTCTATTGCCAACTACTTTGATACAAAGACCTTTCTGCAAATAAATTGTATAAATGAAGTTTATAACGGAAACTTATTCAGGATCTATAAACTAATGGATAATTCTAATGCACAAATGTTATCGCTTGCATATCTCTGGCCCAAATATGAATTTCTATCTGCAAATGTTAGATAATGAGAATGTGATAATCTGAGTTGTAGCAAAATACAAAAATTTCCTCCAACCAACTCGGTGTTACTTCCTCTTTAAGCAAATTAAATTGCTTTAAAACGTCGCTCATCTAAGTTATTTGATGTTCCCAGTAAAAATAATGAAAGATTAAGTAATCGCTTCTATATTACAACTGAAGGATTTTACAGCTGAATGAAAGGAGCATAAAAATGAGCTGAAAGAAAACATCGACTTATGAGAACGAAAGATTTGTTTGGTTTATTGTAATAATATTGCTTTTAAAAAAAAGTACCAGTTTCATTTTTGCAGATACTTTGTTGAAATAATGATGTTAAAACAGTGTTAATCGACAGTTTGGTTGAATATTGATTTTATAGCATCTAAATTTACTTTATAATTTTCTTAACATGCACAAATTTCTACTTTTTATAAAAAGGAAAATATCACAAGTAAAAAAAAAAAAAAAAAAACATTTTTGAAGACATAAAAAAAACCCTCCACAGGACGTATCACGATGTATTTACTAATTTGATGTTTTAACAATTTTTACCAAAAAAGAAAACCCTTGTCTTGTCTATTTCAGAAAATGTTCGGTACCAGTCATAAAGTAATATCACTCAGACGATTGTCTGAAGAAATGGAGGTGGTCGATAATCACAACAGTAGAAAGTGTGTCTTGCGTCGTCATTCGATAAATTCCTTTGAATCTTTTGAAACTGACCGCTTCAGGGATGTCATTATAGATAAAAACAAAACGGTAAGCTGACTTGCCTTTTAAGTTGAGAAATTTTCAGTTTATATATTTCTGATATTTACAAGATTTTAATTTATATTCATTGTTATATGTGGAAGATAGGCTTCTGGGTTATGAACAAATAAAGTACACTAATATGACTAAAATGTGTGCAGAGTATAAACTATTCCGAGGGAACATATTTTCAAGAAAATTCGCATGGTTTTACGGTAAATTTCAGAATCAAATCTCAGAAACATCTAATACAGTGTAACCCGGATATAAGAGAGTTGTCGGGACCGGATAAGTCTATTATATCCGGGTTTGGTCTATTACATATACATTAACACAGGCTCTAATTTGGGACCAGAGAAAATCTCTCTTATATCCGGGTTTCACTGTATATTGTTACTTCCTCTTCGGTTTTGCCTGTATTTTATAATCATTTATCTCTTTTGGATGTTAATGTAATGTCTATTTTATCCTCAAAACTGTCTATTAACAGTATATTGTAGTTTAATGCAAACGAATACTTCTAAGAAAACAAAAATGAGGGAAATTTTAACGTGAATAATACGCACTTCCTTCCAGATTTGTAAGCCTAAAAATTAGGGTTACGTATTATACATGAGAACAGAAATAAATCGTATCTACTGTTCAGACGAATTAGTGTATAAAAAATCATTAACTATAACTAAACTTTATTATTATTTATAATATTAGACATGTTCTGTCATTTTATCACAGGACGTTCGTGATGTAGAATTTTTTTTTTTTGTGACTTTGTCATGCTTCCAAAATTCAGGAACTTGTAAAGGAAATGTTCTGTCAAATGCAGCTACCATACACACAAGCGACGAATCTGCTACTGGGTGACATTCCACTAGCGTTTACCGCTGGTGGCGTGTTCCTCTCGGCAATATTACTACTGGCAGACCGCTAGAGGCCCACCGGTGGCCTGCCGTTGGCTGCCACCAGAGGACCGCTGGCGTTGCCATCGGTGGGCCACTAGCAGCTTGCGTGTAGGGTAGTTGCAGTGACTAATTTGTGCCCCCCCCCCACCACAATTGCCAGCCAGTGGTTTCAATTGTTGCTGACGTCTAGTAGTTGAAGAACGTTAGACATCTAACCAGGAATTGTGGCAAAATCTATTCCCTTTGCCATTAGGCAACCCTGTGACCACGTTATGGTTTAGCCTCGGCCACGTTCTGGATAGTTTGTGCTGCCATTGACGACAGATAGTGATGATTGTTTTTTTTTGTTTTTTTTTTCAAATCAAAATCTCCTTATGACAGATACAAGGAAAAGAAATGCGAGAAAACCAGTATTGGGTTGATATTCTTAACCTTACTATTGAGAATTGTGCTAGTGAGGTTTCTTCTTGGGTTAAAGCCGACATAGATGCTTTTGTTCTTTCTTCAGCTGAAAACTCAATCTTTTCCATCGTTCACACCGACCTGTTCAGTCGCTACAGCCCCTATGAATAACTTTTTCCGGCTATACCAGCGTGACAGTTCCGATCACAACAGACGCCTATTCGTGGCTGCACATAATAAATGCGAACATGTCATAGAATGAGTTAAGTCTTTGCTTATAAAATGAGGCACCTTTTGCATGTAACAACTTTGGCTCTCGTGACTACTGGCATCTCTGTAATATTGTATTAAATAAGAGTAAATTTTCTATTGCGCCTCTCTTCAATCACTTTGAGGTCTTAACATCTGCTGATAAAGAAGAATGTTTCGCCCATAAATTCGCTTTGAACTCTACTCTTCTGGAGAATCCTTGCCTGACTTTCCATTTAGAACTCTCTCTGCTGAATGCTTTCTGCCCTCCTCCCTAATCTGGATCTCCTCAAGGCATGTGGACTTGATGGTATCCCTGTAATAGTCCTTAAGAAATGTGCTCCCGAACTGGTTCCTTTTCTTTCTAAACTCTACAATAAATTCCCCGCTATCTTCTGCTTTCCTACTTGTTGGAAATTATCATCTGTTGTTCCAGTCTATAAGTCTACTCTGAATCGCCTGACCCTTCTAACTATTGGCCTTCTACCTCTTTTTTGGTAAACTATTAGAAGCCCTAATCAAAGCTAAATTGTTAAGCGTCCCGCATCTCAAGGCCTTCTTTCAGGCAAGCAATATTATGGTTTTCGTTTCTCTGTGTCAACTGCTGGTGTATTAACAATTATTACTGAAAGAGTCTATGAAGAACAATGAAACTCGGGCTGTTACTTTGAACATCTTGAAATCGTTCGACAGGGATTCGCATACCAGTCTTTTTCACAAGTTGAAAAGTTATGGTCTCTCCGGACGAATTTTTGAACTGATTCGGTCTTTGTTTCCAAATCCTGAAACAGCCACTCTTCTAGATCTTTTTTGTACTAATGCAGGTGACCCCTGACCCAAGGGCTCTCATTGGTCCTACTTTGTTCTTAATTTTCATCAACGACCTTCCTGATGACATCAACTCTCAACTTGGTATCTATGCTGACGACACAAACATTTACTCCTGTCTCGATAGTAAGTCTGATCAGTTCGATAACGTCAAGTTGGCAGCTGATCTAAAAAATGGCCCCTAGTCTGTTAACTGGGGCAAAAAAACGGTTTGTTAATTGTAACGCCTCCAAAACAAAACTGCCCTTTGTTAATCATCTGAGAGGTCCCTTTCTGCCCTTCGTCAACATGGCTGATGCTAACCTCCAGGTGGGTGATTCATTGTGTTTAACATTTACGGCTGGCATGAAATGGAAATACTATATTGCTAGGTCTGATGTTAAGAAGGATGGTTCACTGTGTCGCGCTAGACAATTTTCTCTCTAGAATCTATCTTCCATATCTATCAGTTCATGCTTTGAATACTGCAGCCACCTATAGTCCGGTGCTCCTGCTATTTAGCGGTTCTTGATAAAATAAAAAAAATCAGCAATATTATTGATCCTGACCTGGCATCACGGCTACAGTCACTTTTCCACCGCCGTAAATGTGCTTTCCTGTGCCTTTTCTATGAATACTTTCATGGTAATTTTGTTCGTTAGGGTACATAGACTTTATGAATGTAAGCGCAATACTAGATTGTCAACAAGATCTCATCAATTAACAGTTGGATTGGCAAATTGTAACCTTAAGATTTATGTGAAGTTTCTTGTACTTCTCTCTTCCGGTTCCATGCTTTCCAGCCAACTTTGATCTTCAAAAAATTAAATGAAATGTCAATCGCTATATAGTCTTCCTGATTATTCTTCTGTAGTTCACGCTCCTTAATGTTTCTGTTTTTTCTATTTCTCTTGCACTCAATAACTCAGTGGCTTGATGGCTTTTACTGCCTTGCATGGGGTAGAATTTGATAAAAAAAATCTGTCGATGACATCTGAATCTGTTGACGAGTAAGGATGATTTTCTGTAGATCACCGGACGTTACACCCATAGTTTTGTTCCACATAACCTGTGTCCAAACTACCCTTCTTGTGTCCAGAAGAGAACATTATTACTAAAATCGCACGTGGCATATGAAAGAACAGAAAATACAGCTACCAGGTTTCTTTCGACTTCACAAATTTAAGTATGGAGGATTGAAGTTTGTACTTTACCACGGCATTTAATTTTTTAAAACCTGCATATTGAGCACATAGCGAAAATCACAAAACGCACAAAATCTACTTTTATATCGAGTCTCTTTGTTGCCATGTTTATAGATATGCGATGTTCTAATTTTTTATTCCTTTTTGAAGAATTCAAATAATTTTAATAAAATGTAAGTTAAGACTAATTAAACTACTTTATTTGTGCTTTCATCTTTTTCTCAAATTCATCCAGTAGCGGACCAGACAAATGATCAGATAATCTTTATGAATTTGAATTTTCATTCAATACCGAAGCCGTGAGCTGTTTAGAATTATTTTAAGTTTCTTTTTTATTTAAAAGAAAAATGTATTACTTGTATAACTAAAAACAAAAATGCATAAAATATAACTTTCTTTTCGGGCGTTTCCAACAAAAATAACTCAATAATTGTTCATTCGATTTTACTCACGTGGCGAATAAAATCTACTTTATATTATTAATAAAATTTATGCACTGATAGTTCCGCTGATTGTCTAGATATCGTCTACTTAATGCCTTGTTTCCTAATTCAGTCTAGTAAATTAAAGCGTTGCGCCGGGCCGTGTACTTTGAGAATCTTTTATTTGCAAAATTTTACAATATTAAAAATATATATACAATCGAAGACATTTCAATAACTTCAGTAAGGAAATATTTAATGCATTGAAATATGGAACTATACGCGTCTGATGGCAAAGTAGACGATGATTTTTTTTTTTTATTGCCGCCTTTTTATGTGGTTGGAGGCGGGAGACGGCGCCTCTGTTTGGTCGGGAGATATTGACCTCAGTCAGAGATTTTTCCTTGGTCGATTAAGACGCTTTGTATTCTGCCTCCGTGTTCAACTAATTTAGTTTGCCATGTAAAGTAACGTGTTACCTCGAATTTACAGGGTCGAATTGTTTTCTTTAATAGTTACTATTTATTTAACTTTTAATTGCTATATATCTGGTTTTATTTAGGGATGGGAAAAAGGGATGGTGAGTTTACAAAATCGAATGATTTTGAAGAAAAAAATTTATTAGCTTCGGTAGAATTCCGTGGCTGAGATTTGTTTAAATTTGAGAACCTTTGAAGAAAAGATTTTATTTGCTTCGGTAGAATTCCGAAGCTAAAAGAAGCAATTTAATTCCCAAGAAGAGGAATTATTGCATTTGATTTGTTTGTTGACTCGGAGAGTCAACGTTTGTTTTTTGTGGCAATCGTTCGAGACGGGAATTCGGTTCCAATTCTCATTCTTTACTTTAAAACAAGATTTTAAAATGTTTTTAAAAGATATTCGTCTTCGAATCGGATTAGCCTAGGTTAGTCGTTGTGTTTTGATTTCCGCCTTTTCAGCTCCAAAAAAGGTGAAAAAGAATTTTGAAGAAAAGATAAAAGTATCTGTAGAAATTGACAGTTGTGTAAAGATTTTAAAACAAGTTGTTCATTGAAAAAGAAAAGGTTAAGAAAAGATGTTTGTTGTCAGTTTAAAGAATGATACATTCTATATAGACTGACAAAATTATTAATGTAAGTAAATCCCTTTGTTTATTATTATGTTTTTTTTACTATTTAGCATATGGAACAATATACATGGAAATTTTGTTTTATTGAAATAAATATTTTATCTGTGAACATTGTATTTTGTTTTTTTATCTACTAAATTTAGTCTGCTTCTTTCAGTGGTTTTGTTTTTACTTTCCTATGAAGAAGCCAAGAACAAAATCGGCAGTATAGTCCTGTCTCAATATATTTATTCGTAATTTAAATGTATTAATTTAAGATCGTACACGGGTAAAACTTGAATTTAATTGAGAACTTAAGTTTTAATTTAAAATTGGGTTTAAAAAAACTATAAAATTTCTTCAGTACTTGGACTCCATAGAAACAGCGCGAGCAATAACTGAGCATTACTAAATAAGAATTAGTAGACAACATATCCCTAGATACGGTCAGCAGAACAAGAACAATTTACTCCCGCACATTAAATAAAGGGTTCAGTTCAAAATTCCTTGAAAGTTATCCGGATCGACAAGCAGAAAGTGGGTACACATTGGCCGAAACTGTAACAATTATGTGGAAAGTAAATGTAAATTTTGTAATATTTGTATTCAAACTTTCAAGGTTCGAAATAGAAAGCAATATTTACCCATGAAGAAAAATGTTTTAAGCTGTATTGCATCTTTACTGAGTGATTGAAGTGTATAACTTTAATTCTATGCTCAACAGGTATTCCGCGATCTTGAGAATATTCACGACAAATCAGCACCAAATCCAAAAGCTGTCAACTGTCTTGATTACGAAGAGAGAGAATGTTTGCATATTATCCCTGAATGCAAATCTACTTTACAAAAGCGTTTTTCATTACCATTTGCAGGTAAAACAAAACAAAAAAAAAATGCAAATACTTTCTTTCCTTTATACATTCACTAGCGGGGATACCCGGCGTTGCTCGGAAGATCTCTGAATAATAGTTTATTATTGACAATTATTGATATTTTTCAGCCATCTTATGGAAAATAACTTCTTATTCAATCTTTAAAAAAATAAAGGTTTTTTTTTTTTTTTTTTTTTTTTTTTAAATTTTAGGAATTTTGGAAAATACCATGCTCGAGGTGGGCCTTAGGGGGCTGAGCAATCCCATATTTTTATTCAAAAAGTCGCTTTATTTTTCGAATTAAATACTAACATAATGTTTTCAAACAAATCAAACCGATTTTTATCTAAGTTCATTAACCTTTTTTCAAATTATTAATGAAAAAGTAAATCAACTGAAATTTGAAGATTATATTAAAAAAAAACATTTAATTTCACTTTTTTTTGCAATCAAAAACTATAGCGAACGTTACTACTTCTTTAAATTTACTTTGTTGTTTTAAAATTTTTTTTTTAAGTTACGCTTTTATTTACTATAGAAATAAATTCAAGAGAATAGAAAATTAAAAAATACATATAGCGTTTCGAAATTATCATCAAAATTAAAGTATAAACGAACGGAATAAGAATTTATTCCTGTTAAAATTTATTCATTTTTTTATTTTATTTTTTAGCCGGACATACAGAAAACTGCGTTTATGTATATGATTAATACAACAGTAGTACAATTTTGTGTGTTAGATCAAGTAAACACCACATCTAATACATTTACTGATTGAATGACTGAGTAGATAAATTCTATTTCCTCCTTTAGAATGACTGTAGTTATGTTCTTATTGATGGAATTATATAGCAGGACGGGGAGATGTATACACCGAAATTTATAATGATGCACAAAGGTAAACGCTGAAGATGTATGAACGCTTAATTTTTTTTTTTTTTTTTTTTATTACTAAAATTTTCTATTTGAAACTTTTTCCCGTCCAACGGAACAGCTCAATGGATGTCACTTGATTTCCCAACGCTTTTGAATTTTTCGGCTGTTCTGAAATAACTCACGCTTTGACAACGGAAGATTTGGGAAATCGAATGATCTTTAGCGATTCTCGTCTGTGTATATAATCATAACTGGCGCTTACGTTTATATCACCCCCATCCCCGTACACATAATTCCATCAATAAGAACAATGATTCAGTTTGAAGTCCTTTTTTAAAGCACGAAACGCGTTGCATCAACTTTTCCATCCGGTTTGTTAGATAATATTGTTCTGATATGTATTTATTCTCTACTGAAAGAAAACTATTGAAAGAAAACTATACCATTCAATTATTTTATGACTGCTTGTATTACAGTTTCTTCCTTCACTACTTCGCATAACATTTAATAAGTTTTGGACAGAATTTTGAAATATTTAATTCTTAAACAAGACGTTTCAGCTATATTTTCTTTACCCACTGAACTGTAAAGAAAGCCTAAATTACAGATTGCCTATATTTTTAGAAATTCAGTAACTATGGAAGAACATTGAAACATCTTGGTTAATACAATGATAGCTTAGAAAGTACTTAACCAGTTTTTAAAATGTTCTTCTCATATACAAATACGTTTTTCTCTAGTTAGATGTATTTTTGAGTGAACATGTGACAAATGAAGTTTCGAGCTATGCGATTAAACAGAATTTTTCACTTATGCAATACATTTTATGATGATTGTTACAGCAAGGAATATTTCGTCACTTTTATAGTGAACTTCCAACCAAGCTAACCCTGTTTTCCATAGGATAAAAAAATCTGTGCTCTTCGAAACAGATCTCCGATCATCTGAGCAGAACGTTGTTTATCATTGCATTAATGCAGGAGTGTAACTGAAACAAATTATCCTTACAAATATAACTTTGTTGAGAGGAAATAATCGAACGATTCTTCGAGGATAGCTTTGGAACAGTGAAAATTAAACTTTATTACTCTGAGAGTTTGTGTGTGTATATCTATAAAATCTCATCTACACACATTTGCATTTTAGATTTTCTGAAAATTTTATTCCAACAGATATATCATTCAATGCA
>CAXIWW010000830.1:15000-22500 GCA_964036315.1 Acanthosepion esculentum | reverse complement strand
TTTACCACTCCTATCTGCTCTTCCTCCAAACCTTCTATAACCCCTTGCGTGCTAGTGGCCTCCAGACTTGCTTGGGGTAATAAGCTTAAAAAAAATTATATTTCATTTAGTCTAAGAAAACGTCTCATATCTATTAGTTATCTAACAGAGCCCATTCTGCCTTTCATCAGCATGGCTGATGCTATCCACCAGGAAAGTGACGCATTGCGCCTTCTCGGGCTAACATTTTCCACTGACATGAAGTGGAAAGATTATACTAAATCTATTATTGGTCGGCTGCTAAGAAAGTTAGTTTACTGTGTCGGGCTAGACAATTTTTCTCAACAGAATCTAATTTACAAATTTATAAGTCTACCATTCGCCCATGCTTTGAATATTGCTACCACATATGTTCCAGTGCTCCTGCTATATATTTAGAGAGTCTTGATAAAATCCAAAGAAAAATCAGCAGTATTATTGGTCCTGACCTGTCATCTCGGCTTCAGTCACTTTCCCACCGCCATAAAATTGCTTCCCTGTGCATTTTCTATGAATACTTTCATATGAATTGTTCAAGTAGACACTTAGCGGTAGTACCTGAATTTAAGCACAGTACTAGATTGGCGGCGAAGTTTCATCATTTTACAGTTGAATTGGCTAGATATAACCGTAAGTTATATGCTAACAGTTTCTTCTATCGCACTTCTCGCTTACGGAACTCTCTTCCTGCTCCATGCTTTCACGTCAGCTTTGATATTAAAAAAATTAAATGCAATAAATCTATTTCTAATTGCCTCCCTGGTTAGTCTTCCTTTTGTTCTAGCTCCTGAATAATGTTTCTGTTTTCTATTTCTTCCACACCCAGTGACCTCCTGTGTTTTTAGCGTTTTTACTGCTTTGCAAGGGGTGAATTCAATTAAAAAAGACTTACTAAGCAAATTTAGCCTCATCGGGGTTCATTAAACTCTTCGGCCTTACCCTTCTTGTAATTTGTATTTATGGTTTTCCGAAAAAATATTCTTAGATCTTAAATATACAGTGTAACCCGGATATAAGAGAGTTGTCGGGACCGGAGACGAAGTCTCTTATATCCGACTTTCTCTTATATCCGACTTTCTCTTATATCCGGGTCTCTTATATCCGGGTTACACTGTATATATAGATCGTAAATAATTATGCAGATCATGTCAAAGTTTATAGGTACATCTTCAAATATTTAGATGGTCAAAGACTAACAGCTGATCTATCCTCTGACCTAGTTTTCAAGGCCTACTGGGAGATGGATGGTTTGTAGTATTCAATACCCCCTAAATCAAGCAAGTAACGTCTGTCATCGCCGAGAAGACTGAATTTTTTTCCTGTCATGTTGAAAGGTTGTGCTCTTAATGAGGCTCCTTGCCTCGAACGTCTATTGAAACTCAAACTCAATCCAGACCTCAAGAGGCTGAGAAAATGGCCAGTTGCACATAGCGCTACAGAATGTACGAGCTTTATCTTTATTTGTCAGATTAGACAAACAATGGAATATTGTTGCCCAATCATTGCTTCCTATCCTTGACTAAGTTAAAAAGCGTTTACGTTTACGTTGGTCTTGTGGGTTACAAATTAATTTCTACCCTACAACATATTTCTCACTGACGATACCATGCAAGCCGCCCTATACTCTATCGCTGTTCCTATGGCAAATGTTCAGACGAGTTAAATTTCTTCCGTGCACCAGTTCAGACATTTACAACTTGGACGCGCCACAGGATCAAATTATCATTCGCGTTGTATTCCATTGGTAAGGAGGAAGAGATAGCTTCTCTCTATTTACTTTTCAAGACGGACTTCCAAAAGGATGTTTTCTTGATCGCAACCATCTTAATCTCTTAAAGTCTAAAATCAACGTTTATCTATCTTACATATCTTCATGACTTACACTTTTTATTTTTCTACAACCTCATTCAGTAACCCTCTACCCTGAGTGGCTCTGTGGCTTTGTATTTTGTGAACAATAATTAAAATAAACCCCAATAATCAGAGGAAAACCGTCATTTCGTTGTGATTTGATATTCAACTTTGGTTGATCCGTTTACTTATACATTTATACCTATTAACATTGGTAGATATATAGACCTGAACTGAGATAGATAGATAGATAGATAGATAGATAGATAGATAGATAGATAGATAGATAGATATGAAAAGGACTGAGATAGATAGATAGATAGATAGATAGATAGATAGATAGATAGATAGATAGATAGATAGATAGATAGATAGATATGAAAAGGACTGAGATAGATAGATAGATAGATAGATAGATAGATAGATAGATAGATAGATAGATAGATAGATAGATAGATAGATACTGAACAGAGTAAGGTAGATATATAGTCATTAACAGACTGAGGTAGATGTGAACAAACTGATATATATATATATATATATATATATATATATATATATATATATATATATATATATATATATATATATATATATATATATATATATATATATTTGAATAAATTGTGTGAGGTACAGAACTGACAAATAGCTAGAAAGACATAAAATTTATTACTAATGGGCATAATGTGAGAGGAAGTAAAAAATAAGAAAAGGGACAATCACTCAAAAGACCAACCGGTTTCGTTCCCTAGCTTATCAAGGTCTACGGGGAACTTTTTATTCTATAATAAATAGCTAAATTATGACACAAGCAAAATTCACACAATTAAAACATTAAAATTGACAATGAATTATCTGTATGAAAGAAAGACATTTTCTTAACCCGAATAGTACAATTTTCTGCCAAAAAAAAAAAAAAAAAATATATATATATATATATATATATATATAGCAGAAAATAGAGATGGAACAGGTGGGGAATAAGAATAGAGAACACTAGAGCGTGATTATATGGAGACGAAGGAGGCAGTCCCTTTGCTTACAAAGAGACGGTCCCCTTGCTCGTATATACAATGATTCCAGCGCTCTTAGATGAAATAGTGAGTGCGAACTAGCTAGCACCGCGAACAAGTTCGGACTAAAATTGGTTGCGCACACTCTGCTATTTATCAGGTGCTCAGTGATGGCTGAACCGGAAGTATTCACCAATTGGCTACTACTAGCTTCACTCCTCACCCATGACAATGCTCCTTCCATGTACCATCGGTATGTTGATGATACGTTTTGTCTCTTCAACAGTGAACCAGAAGCCGATTCCTTCCTACTTGTTATGAACCAACTCCATCCGTCCTTGTCGTTCACTATTGAGAGGGAGTCTAATTCTTGTATCTCTTTCTTAGATGTTCTTGTGCATCGGACTCCATCTCATTTTCTTACTTCTGTGTACCGTAAGCCAACCTTTTCCGGTCTGTACACTCGTTGGGACTCATTTTGTCCCAAAAGACGTAAGATTAATCTTATTAGGACCCTAAGTCACAGGGCCTTGATGATTTGTAGCGAGCAATATCTCGATGACGAATTAAATTTTATCCGCTGTACCTTATTAAAAAATGGTTATCCTAGCGATACCTTACACACAGTCATGCGCGATAAAGTTATTAAATTCAGGAAGGAAAAAGTGGACGAAGTACAAAAGTGTCCCGTCTATTTACGACTTCCATTTATAGGTTCACGTGGCGAGCTTTTGGCCAAGCGAATCCTGTCTGTAGTCCAAAATTGCTATTTCTCTGCTCAATTGAGAGTTCATTTTGTGACTCGCACTGCCTTCCCGTCTATGCGTAAGGATCTTCTTCCTCCACTTCATGTCTCCTCTGTTATTTACACATATAAATGCGGCTGCGGTAGCAGCTACATAGGAAGAACAACCCAACGTTTAGATTGTAGGATCAGGCAACATGTCCCTTTACGTGTCCTCAATCCGGAAGCTAGTAGTAGCCAATTGGTGAATACTTCCGGTTCAGCCATCACTGAGCACCTGATAAATAGCAGAGTGTGCGCAACCAATTTTAGTCCGAACTTGTTCGCGGTGCTAGCTAGTTCGCATTCACTATTTCATCTAAGAGCGCTGGAATCATTGTATATACGAGCAAGGGGACCGTCTCTTTGTAAGCAAAGGGACTGCCTCCTTCGTCTCCATATAATCACGCTCTAGTGTTCTCTATTCTTATTCCCCACCTGTTCCATCTCTATTTTCTGCTATATATATATATATTTTTTTTTTTTTTTTTGGCAGAAAATTGTACTATTCGGGTTAAGAAAATGTCTTTCTTTCATACAGATAATTCATTGTCAATTTTAATGTTTTAATTGTGTGAATTTTGCTTGTGTCATAATTTAGCTATTTATTATAGAATAAAAAGTTCCCCGTAGACCTTGATAAGCTAGGGAACGAAACCGGTTGGTCTTTTGAGTGATTGTCCCTTTTCTTATTTTTTACTTCCTCTCACATTATGCCCATTAGTAATAAATTTTATGTCTTTCTAGATATATATATATATATATATATATATATATATATATATATATATATATATATAGAGAGAGAGAGAGAGAGAGAGAGAGAGAGAGATAGATAGATAGATAGATAGATAGATAGATAGATAGGAACATACTGAGATAGATAGATAGATAGATAGATAGATAGATAGATAGATAGATAGATAGATAGATAGATAGATAGATGAGCTGTTCGTAGAAAAGTTTCTCACCAAACAATGACAACTTAATTTTCCAGTAACCAGCCATCCTTGCCTTAGGACGATCTAAATTTACACGAACCCGGACAAGACTATGATCTGAGTAAAGTGATATAGGGTCTTCTCACCTTGCTCCTAGGATACGTCATCTCCTAGTCTGTTAAGAGTTTTGATATATTTTCATTTATCAGTCTTGTTGTTATTATCCGTGATTCTTTGCATTTTTGCAGTGTCAAATTTTTGCGGTGATTGGGAAGGAGTTGGAATGGGAGTAGAAGCAGGAGAGAGATTTGCCGATGTTTTTTATATAAGTTAGGTCATTTTATAAGGTGGAGGGGTCACAAATCTATTCATGGGTGGAAGTAAGGTGAATTCTTTTAGATTATGAGGACATTGAGACAGGGGATGAAGGACCCGCTACCACCACTGTCAGATTTCTTTCCTTGCTGGGCGTGCAATTTTCATTTTAGTATTTTTTAAATTTTCTCATTTTTTTTAGAAACCTGGGTCATGTTTTTGTGTTGTTCTTTTATTTTTCTAACATACGGAGCCATGGCCTTGCCCTTAAAACTGATAGAGAGAGTGGGGCTATCCGTGTTTTTATCTCTAGGGTTTCAGAGGACTGAGGTACCGCTTGTCTGTCGCTTCCCTCTGCCCATAACAACGACCAGCAATTCCCCCTTCTTCTTCTTCTTCTTCTTCTTCTTCTTCTTCTTCTTCTTCTTCTTCTTCTTCTTCTTCTTCTTCTTCGCTCTTACGACACGTGTTTGTGTATCGGGAATATGGACTCCAAAAGGGACCTAACCAGCGGTTTTAACACTCCGGTCTCAGCCTCTGCAAGGCCCATTACAAGCGCCGCGGATCTGGTAGTCTTGGCCAGAGGGGGATTTGGTCAACTAGGGTCAGAATTCCAGAAAGTTTTTTTCTTGGCAACGAATAGGCTAGGTGCTCATTCTCGGCACAGATCCAGCATGTTGTTTTTTAACCGACCACGATGATCGGGATTTTCCGATCGTGTACATGCAGATAGTTGGGATTGAAGGTGAAGGCCTGACGATCCAACATTATGTCGCAATTCCATCCCACGTTCATGAAGTCGGAGGTAGCACTTAGAATTTAGCCATGCCTAAAAAGATAAACTGCCAGGTGATCCCTTTACATTGGAAGAGGGACCTCGAATACTGCTACTAGGTCATTAGCCTTCCCATATACTCGGTACGGATGATCACATCTTTCGTAATCAGTTCATGGCTGACTACTGCCATGCAATCTTACGGCGTGGATAGCAGTATGTCGCAGATGAAGAAGCCAATACCGGTGATAACTTGCTGGGGTTCAAACTCAAGGGACGCTAGTGATTTAATCATGTTGTCTTTCGTGCAATTACAAATTTTGCGCTTGTTTACCCCGAAGACAGACGCTTATCTTTCCTCAAATTTCTCTAAATCCTGAAGGTCTATCAAAAGAACCTCTTCTTTTATTTGATGGACATAGCCTTTGATCCGCTCCAGAAAGTCTACAAGATTGATTATACATTTGAGGAATGAATTCCAGCAATTGAGTGATTCCCCAGCTGTTATATTTTCGTTGTTGCTTTTTTGTTATTCCATACTTGTTGGTGGATTTTCACTTTCACTTTCATTCTTGGCTACCGTAATTTTCCGTCAGTTTTTTTATGTGTCATTCTTTTCTAGGGCTTTTGGGAGTGATTCTGAACACGTTACTGAATCATTGCTTTTAACATTATCAGGGATGTCTGCCTTTGTCGGCCATATTGATTTATTTTTTACTCCTCGGTAAAAAATATCTTTATCTCTAAGCTAAACATTTTCCTTTTTGTAAAATAAAAGAAAAGGAAAAAAGAAAGAAAGAAAATTTAAGAAAAAATAAAAGTTGCAAAAATAAAATAAATTTCTTCTAGAAAGAGAAGAAACCAAACAAGTTCTACAATACAACAAATAAAAGTGAAAAAAATTAACAATACAAATAAAAATATAGACTACAGTAAAAAAAAAAAAAAGGACTGGTTATACTAGGAAAGGAAACAACTACTACTTAATTCGAAAGAAGAAAGAAAAGTTCGGCTTGAGTTAACAACAAATTTAAAAAGGAAAAAAGTTTAAAGAATAACAAAATTTTAGTGTAACTTCAAAAAATTACACCAGAAAAATAAAAATATATGAAGAGTCTAGAACAGAAATATTAAAACAAAATTTGAATTTTGTCACAAAAAATAAAACAACAGAAATGCGAAAAGACAAAAAGAATATCAGAATAAAACAATGCAAAAAAGTACTTCTCAAAACAAAATAACCGTTCACTCTAAGCCAAAAATGTGAATAGAAAAAGAAATCTAAGTAAAAGAAGATAAGAAAGTTGAAATGTAAACTAAAAAATTAACAAGAAACGAAATAAAAATTAAAAACATCAGTCGGGTGAAACGAAATGTTGCACAATAAATAAAAAGAAAAGAAAGAAAAAGAAAAAGTCGAGGGAGGGGACAAAAAAGGCTGAAAGATAAATACAAAAAAATCAAGACAATAAAAATTATAGTTAAAAACTTAACGATAAAATTCCAGTGAAAAACGTGCAAAATCCAAACGTCAAAGTAGTAAACGAAGTAGGTGTCATTAACTCGTTAATAAAACTGACGAGTCTAAACCCGCATCGTACCAATATTTATTGTATTTTACAAGAAATGTGTCACATGGCCATGAGGAGATGAGGAAGGCTGGTAGTCAATTGTCTTATATTTAAACTTAGCTAGTCACAATCTCTGACCCAAACATGTTATAATATTACCAAGGAGGAACCAGTCCATCTCTAGGAGGTTACCAATAAGTCCAACTTCTTTTACTAGATGGACATAGAC
>CAXIWW010000830.1:0-10000 GCA_964036315.1 Acanthosepion esculentum | reverse complement strand
GTGGCGCCATAGGTGGCAGTACCGCCTTAGCTTGTGTTACAGCCCCTGGTTGGCAGCTGATGAGAGTAGGGTATAGCACGTGCTTTCACACGTTGTATGCAGAAAAAAAATAAAAATAAGTCCACTGCAAGTTACTACAAACTTTTCTGCAAGCTGAAAACACTTAATAAATTAAAGAATTTTATTTGTAATCTTTAAAATAATGGAACAATTTTGTTTTCACAACGCCGTCAGAAGAGTCCTGTACATCAGGAATTGTAATTTGCCCAACTCTATATTGTGGATAACTTTGGTTATGTATATATATATATATATATATATATATATATATATATATATATATATATATATATTATGTCATTCACAGACAGTACTGTTTCGCTGTATCACAGCTCCTCAGTGCGACTAGACTTCCGAATGCCTCAAGCCAGGATTGAAACACAACTAATTTGGTGTCAGCCAGAGCTATCTTCACTCGGTAGAGTTACACAACTAAATCTAGCGTATTGTTTTTACAAATGTAAACAAATGCCAATCAGCCAAAGTGCTCCATTCATTTTACTGAAGAGCTTTGCATTAGTGCAGGTGGCTGTTGTTTATAGAAATAGCTTATCACTCAACAGTGCTCAGTTGAAATGTATTTTCAAGAGCTAAATTATGTCATTCACAGACAGTACTGTTTCGCTGTATCACAGCTCCTCAGTGTGACTAGACTTTTGAATGCCTCAAGCCAGGATTGAAACACAATTAATTTGGTGTCAGCTAGAGCTATCTTCACTCGGTAGAGTTACACAACTAAATCTAGCGTATTGTTTTTACAAATGTAAACAAATGCGAATCAGCCAAAGTGCTCCATTCATTTTACTATATATATATATATTATGAAATGGACAAAGTCCGGCAATTATTTTAAGATATTTTTATACGTTCTTTTTATAGATGCAAATATTTAAGTAAATGCTCTGTTTTATAATAAACAGTATTAACGATATTTACCGGCGTGAATGTCCGAGAAACTTTCATAGAAATATGCGTCCTCCTTCTATGAAAATTTCTCGGAAATTTGCATTCGTATTTATGAAAAGAACATATTAACATAAAAAATGTCTTAAAATAATTGTCGGACTTTGTCCATTTCATAAACTGTGACGTCATTTGTTTACATTTGGATACGCATCGAGCAGATATGAATGTATGAGAGAAAATCATGGAGAATTGTAGTTTAAAAACAGTAAAATCGACCTTGCCAACCGAAACGCTTCTCTGTGGCTCAATCGGTAAAAGCACGTCAGGCTATATGACGCTTTCGTATAGGATACAGGTTCGATTCCTGTCGGAGGACGCATATTTTCTATGAAAATTTCTCGGGCATTCATTTATTATAAACAGAGCATTTACTTAAATATTTTTATCTATAAAAAATGTCTTTTTATATATATATATATATATATATATATATATATATATATATATATATATATATATATATATATATATATATATATATATATATATATATATATATATATATATATATATATATATATATATATATATATATATATATATATATATATATATATATATATATATATATATATATATATATATATATATATATATATATATATATATATATTCGGTGCGTGGTAGTAGTCTTTCATGCCATATTAATTATTACTATTTTAGCCGCATCAGCTTCAGATTAATACCTTCAAACCAAGATCGAATGGCAACATATTAATGAGAATTGGAATAATTCGATAAATCTACTTTCGTCAATACATACATATATATATATATATAATGAGAGTGGGGGAAGAGATGCATAGATAGATAAAACGTACTCTCATAAATACATAGGTAGATAGATAAAATCTACTTTCGTCAATATATATATATAATAATAAAAGCTACTTTTGTCAATATATATATGTATGTGTGTGTATATATATATATATTGATAAAAGCTACTTTCGTCAATATATTATAGATATTTACGTATGTGTATATATCTATCTATATCTCTCTATCTCTTTCTCTCTATATATTTTAAGACATTTTTATATTTATACATTCTTTTTTATAGATACAAATATTTAAGTAAACGCTCTGTTTATAAGCATAAAAATGTCTTAAAATAATTGTCGGACTTTGTCCATTTCATAATATATATATATATATATATATATATATATATATATATATATTGATTAAAACTACTTTCGTCAATGAAAGTTACTTTCATCTATCTATCTATCTATCTATATATATATATATATATATATATATATATATATATATATATATATATATATGTATGTATGTATGTATGTATGTATTGAAAAAAGAAGCTTTTATCAATTATATATATGTATATAGTTGTGACGGATATATATATATATATATATATATATATATATATATATATATATATATATATATATATCCGTCACAACTATAATCAAATCCTTTGTCTGCGTAGCCCAAAGGCTATATCAATCTTTTCTTTTCATCTCCTATTCCTCCCTTAGCACCAAACACACTGACGAGAGGGCAAAGTCGACAGGGACAGATGAACTCCATTACACGATTCACTAGATCCGTAGACGTCATTTAAAGGTCTTTTTTTATCACTCGCTCTTTTCATTATTCTTATCACTCTGATCATGATCTGCTTCATGGCAACGTTTCATTTTATCTCTTCAGCAAAAAAAAAAAATCAAATTTATGAAATAATATCTTGCTTTTAAAATCTCTTGCTACAAACCTAGAACTTTTTGAAAAAGTTAAACTCGGCTCTGAGCTTTATTGAAGTCTCTGAGAACATTGATGCCTCTTGTAAATGTTAGAGAGACGTGACTTATCCGATATCAGTTTATCTTGGAAATGTCTAGAAGAAAACACAAGGAAAAACTTCAATAGGACTGTTTTCGAGGTTATAATGCCGTAGAAATCGAATCAATCAATGAACAACAATCTTTGATCCTAGGTAAAGTATATATTCACAAGTATTGTACTCCTATTGTAGAATACTGTACACAAACCAAGACATCCTCTCCAGCTGGAAGGGGCCTTTTGAGAAGATGCTAACTTCCATATAGATGAGGAAGTTATATCATCTATCTCTCAGAGATCAGAATTTCCGCCAATCCCAGCATTCTATAAAATAATTGTATTCTTTCAATGCTCCTGATAAGGATAGAATCCAGCTTGAAATTTTTAAACATTGTAGTCAAAAACTGTTTTTCAAGCTAGTGTTTGTCATCTCGGGTGTATCTCAGGATTTCAAAGATGTTTCCAACAACTATCTGTTCAAGAACAAGAGTTGAAAAAAGTTATTTCTGATAACTCTCATGGTACTTCTCTGCATAGCAGTCATCCCCAATCAAATCATTTTGATTTGATCAACTCGATCATTAGACTCAATGTAGTTTTTCGTTTTGGCATAATTGCATAATTTTCTAATACAACCCGGTTACCGAGAATATACAATAAAGAAATCTCGAGCTGTACATCATGCATGGTTTTTGTCTGATTCGAGCACGGCTTTTGACACTGTCGATTGCAATGCCATGGGAAAAGCTATCAATAAGCTAACGAAATGCTGAACATTATCATCTCGTTTCATGAATGTCTGAAAGCATGTCTTATTCAGTATGGCGTATATTCTAGCCTATTTATTACAAATAGTACAAAAATTTAAGAGTTGTATTATGGCTTCAGTATTATTTTCTTTGCGCTTTCCTATAATGCTTCTGTATGCATATATGATTTTGATACCGGTAAGATCAATTTCTTAAGAATTTAACAATAAGCGTTTTTAAGCTAAAACGTTTACTAGAGGTAGCAATATTCGTAACCTACTTTTGTTGACGACTTGTTACATCAATTCAAGAAACACAGGCGCTCTTAGACCAGTTTTCAATTCCCTTTGGACTGATAATCAGGATTAAGAGCGAGGTGGTTCATCAGGTTAGAGATTCCCAATTCTAACCATTATAACTCGCAGAAAAGGACGCAGATAGATAAAATTTTATGCATAGTTTGGCCGTAAAGGGAACAACACCGCTTTACTTGATGACGATTAGGTCAACTGCATCTCCAAAGCGTCTGGTGCTTTTGGTAAACTGCATCAGCATCTGTGAGATAGAGGAATTTTTCTGAAAATAAAAATCAATGCCTACGGTGCTATAGTCTTTCCAACACTTCCCAATAACTCAGAAACACGGACCTCTTTTCGCATCCATATTAAAAGACTCAATCTCTCCCCCATGAACATTGCCTTCAGATCATCTGTGGTTACACACCGGAAGACGGATTCAATTCCAGCTCAGATTGGCTGGTCATGCGATACACATTAATTATCACCGAACACCAAAATGTCTCAGGTGTAACCAACCCAGGATATACCACGTAGATCCCAACTAGTCATTTACTTATATCCCCACGGTGGTGGTATGTGTCCGTTTTTTAAAAGTGCAGTGCTCATGCCCGTGCACATGGGTCAAAGATAAAAATTACACGGTCATCTCGCGACCTATGTATATATTCTATATATTCCATTGATATTCCACCCTCTTTAGTACATTGAGGAAGGTACTCACGCAGAGTTTGGATCAACGGGGCCAAGCATATCTCATTTATTTTTTGGAGAAATGTCCGAAGACGGAAACACAATTGAGAAATATATAGTTTGCGATGCGGAAGGCAAGTAACAAACTTACACGTAGATAGCAACTAAATATAAACCTTCCTGTATGCAATTCTAAAAGTTCAGTCACTTGCCTGAAATGTGGTTTGATCTGCTAGTAATCAACTGAGATAAAGGCATGAATACATGTGTTGAATTTGGAGATGTTGGTCCCCCATACATTAAAAACGCTTTGAAGGCCTATATATATACATATATATTATATATATATATATATATATATATATATATATATATATAAATAAAAAAGCAAAGAACAGTAAGATATAAAATCCGGTATTCTTATAGATATTTTTATTTTTACACAATAGTGCTCAATGTAAATTTAAATTTACAGAGCATTAATATTATAAATTAATAGATTTAAAATATGGTTTTACCGCTACACAGTGATAACCATGTTTCAGAAATGGAAGCTAAAGCCCCTGAATTTAATTTTGTTATTAAACCAAAGACATTAGTTCCATTTCCTCATCAAGCGAATTTTGGAGTAACTTACTTTTTAAAATTTACGGTTGTTAACGGCACTGGAAAGTAAAATTAAGTGAAGGAAATACACATTTATATTTAATCTGCCATTTATATATATATATATATATATATATATATATATATATATATATATATATATATATATACATATATATATATATATATATATATACATATATATATATATATATATATATATATATATATATATATATATATATATATATATATATATATATATAAATGCCAGATTAAATATAAATGTGTATTTCCTTCACTTAATTTTACTTTCCAGTGCCGTTAACAACCGTAAATTATATTTAATCTGCCATTTATATATATATATATATATATATATATATATATATATATATATATATATATATATATATATATATATACATATATATACATATATATATATATATATATATATATATATATATATATATATATATATATATATATAAATGGCAGATTAAATATAAATGTGTATTTCCTGAAATACACATTTATATTATATTTAATCTATATTTTAATATATATATATATATATATATATATATATATATATATATATATATATATATATATATATATATATATATAACTCGTCTATGACTGGGTCTTTCATTACTGGGAATTTTTACCGTTCAATTGGAGTAGTTTAAGTTTAAAGTCAGTCCACCCGAAAATCAATATTAGTAACAATATATGGGTTCAACTGAGGTACATCCCCAAATGGGGGGTTAACAATTTGAATGGGGGGTATCCCTGAAAAGGGAACCGAATAGTAATAAATATTATTGTAATAATTTAAACTATTTTTGTGAAAGTAAACAGTAAAACGTTGATGAGAGGCATAATGGACAGAGAATAGTGGAGAGCCACTGTCGTGAACAATTTGGACTCAAAACTGGCACTGAAGAATTATCTATCAAACAAAAAAATTAATCGAAATCGGATAAAAACTGTGCAAATCATAAACAACATCCAATCACACACACATGCAAACATACACACACACATTTTGAGAATTATAGATATAGATATAATTAATTATATAAATTTAACTGTATAATAATAAATAATATTATTGTAAACTAAAATTTAAACTATTTTTTAAAAAGTTTTTATGAAAGATATATATCCAAGAACAGATAGTAAATAGTAAAACGTTGCTGAGAGTTTTAATGTACAGGAAGTAGTGAAGAGCCATTGTCGCCAACAATTTGAAGTCAAAACCGATACTGAAGATCACACACACATACACACACACGCACGCACCCACACATTTTGAGAATTATAGATCTAGAATTACACGGGCGTATCAAAACCCGTGGGATAGCAATATGTAGGGTATGGAGAAGTGGTGTACTTTGACGTCATAGAAATGCACAGACCTATATCTGCTGTGCTGTGACACCTGATTGATTGTGTGAACACCGACTAGACTATCCATGGCAAGGCAACGTAAATTATTGAAGCTAGTTATGATAGCGGGTTCCAAACGAATACGAAGCTAATTTATGAAACCGTGTGGACATTTTACATCCCTCGATCAACGATGTCACGTGTGTACCTTAATGGAAAGCGTTGCTGTATACCATGGACGGGCAAGTAGCTGACCGCGCCTCCTTAAAGATCGCTGGCAAAGGTGCCTGACTAGAATTGCCAACAATAGCAGGACACAGACTTAACATAAGAAAGAGTATATAATGAGGAAAGACGGCTTATTAAACTTGATACTCATAGGAGATATTGAAGGCGAGAGGGACAGAGGAAATCAGCGCAAAATCAACCAAACGAGGTTGGCAGAGCATGGATTAGAAAACATAGTGAAAAGATCAAGTTTACTAAGCGCTGCAACAGACAGGGTATTGTAGAGAGTGGTGATCGCCAACGTCCTGAATGGACAAGGCACAAAGAAGAAGAAGAAGAAGAAGAAGAAGAAGAAGAAGAAGAAGAAGAAGAAATAACAGCAGCAGCAGTAGTAGTAGTAGTAGTAGTAGTAGTAGTAGTAGTAGTAGTAGTAGTAGTAGTAGTAGAAAAAACTAAGAAAAGCAATGCTGGTTTAAATCATATTTACATTCAATTCAGGTAGTGTCAGATTTATATCCAGAGTATTAGTTTCGAGTTCTGTAACTTTCATGTGATATAGAAGCAGAAAACTTACCAGGGTGTACCTATTCTTACCATGGTACAGTACGGCATCTGGGCTCTTGACATCGCAAATTTGGTCCAGGAGAAATGGTTACATATATTGTCCCATGAATCGCGGTTGCAGTTGTTCTGAGCTGACGGTGGGGTTTATAGGTGACACAGCACCTTGACGACATGGATCTCAATAAAATGGTTCCATGATGGTGGTTCTTTAATAGTGTTGGGTGTGTCACATGTCATGGACTGGCCCGCCTAAACAATTCAACTAAGTGGCAATGCTTCGAAACTATTTGTACCCATTCATGGACTCCCTGTAACCCCAACAACGATGGTTTATTCTAGAACAGTATTTCTAAATAGGTGCGCCCTAAAAGTTAGTCAGGATATCCCCAAATTAATAAAACAGTAATTTATTAATTACTTTGATATTTTTAATTTCTTTTTAATAACTCTGAGTGGTAATCTGTGTTATTTCCACTCATAAGCACTGAGTAATATGATTGAATTTGCAGCCCTTTCATTGACATGTCAACTAAAGAAGTTAGCTTACCGTTAACAGAAGAGGAGCTGGTCACTATCTTTGTTTATATAGCAAAATTATAAATCAAGCATAAAGATTTGTCGATTGATCGATTTGGCATTTCCATTCCAGAAGAATATCATCAGTAGCTAGTAAAATATTGAATATTTTATTGCAATTTTCTAGATCATAACTCTGTGAATTAAAATTTTCTACACCTACCCAACATTAAATAGATGTCATTAAATGTATTGATGTAAAAATAAAAATATGCTTATTGCATATAAGGCCAACATTAAAAAAAATTGCTAAAGCACAAACTCTGGTTTCACGCAAGCTACTTAAATATACAATATAATGTCTAAGGCCTAAATCCTTAAGAATTAGGTTGAGAAGTATTCTCAAAACTTCTGGTTAATGGTAGAGCCGGCACATTCACACGTGATCCCAATCAAGCAATTATGTGATAGACTGATCTCGTGTACCTATAGATATCAGATTACTATCGAGACGGTATGGTTCAGTATCTCTCCAGAGGTCTTCGACTGCTTGGAATCGATGCCAGGTTGAGTTGCTGCATTATAACAAAAGGTGTCCTACAGTTTGCTAGACATTTATATATATATATATATATATATATATATATATGTGTGTGTGTGTGTGTGTGTGTGTGTGTGTGTGTGTGTGTGTGTGTGTGTGTGTGAATATATATATATATATTATAAATATATAACTCACGCACACACACACACACACACACACACACACACACATATATATATATATATATATATATATATTAGTTATGTGCCATGCGTGATACATGCTTAGGCGATCATGTATTTTTCGATACATGACTGACGAGGCAGATTTTTTCCCAAAGTAGGTTGGCATTTCTTTCTGCGATAAACAAGTGAATGTAACGCACATAAGTGAATGTAACGGATTGGATTGGAATTCGAACTCAGCTCTCTGATTCCTCAATTATAGACGCCATCCATTACTCACCGTTCGTGTGTAAAGATTTACATATAAAGGTATATGCAAAGAAAATATAAAGAAAAGAAAAGACAAGGGTAAACCCTCTTATGCCAACGCGTTTCGGTCCTTGAAAAACTTTATCAAGACAAGAGTAGACATTTTAATTAAAATTGTTCTTGAAAGTGCATCTATTGATTCTTCCCCAAATATGAACTTACGCATTGTTTTTTGTTTTGTTTTTTGCAATGTTTTCTTTTTAAGAGATTCAAATTTCTCAAGTGACCATACTTATGAATGACCATATAAATCGTGCTCGGAAAGATCTGGAAGAAAGGCTTAATCAAACCACTGGTAGAAGAATTCAAGTACATTGAGAGCCAAGCCTGATCTGGGGAAAAAAAAAGAATCTACAGAAGAAATTCTTTGGAATCCCTCAGATATTACAATTCCGACGATTTCCTTTGATTGTACTGCGCACACGTTCAACAATTTCGGATGTTCTTCTTGTTGAAAACATTCCAGAATGCTGATTGCTTACAACGGATTCCTGGCCAAGTTTGAAACACCAATACTAATATTTTATATCAGCTCACTCATCCATATAAGTCTCTTTAATCAATAGAATCATTTCCGCGGACGAATGGTCAAGTTTCAAGAGACACTTTTTACGTATTTTCTGTGACTGTTTAGCAGCATATATAAATCTTTAACATCTTTTCTTTTGTTTAGCAGCATATACAGATTTTTAATATATTTTTCAGGCGTATCGAGGGCCTTAGCATAACTGCTTCCAAGCTGCAACAGGACATAAACAGGTAAACTCATGGTACTAGCCGCTAATCATATAGACTTGGTGATAGAAAGTTCAAGTAGACTATGTGACTGACATGCTTATATTATAAATTCATCAGTACTTACTTAATATTTTTCGATTCTGAGAAATGTCGTTACTTCAGGAAGGTCGAAATAATGGTATTCTACAAAAATTATTCCTTGAAATGTTTTTTTCCGTATTTTTTACGAATGGACCAGTCTATATGAATAGTGCCAGATCTTCGACCGAGATCAGGAAGTGAAGAGGGGGAGAGATTTATGATAAATAACCAATTTCGCGTTCCTGTGAGGATCCT